>UCOL01002266.1:0-27115 GCA_900474335.1 Ormyrus nitidulus
CCTTTTCTATAGTCTTGCTAGATTACTGACTCATAAGTATTTACAAAATAAGCACTAAAATTGTGGGAGAATCCTGCAATTTACTGCGAGGTACAGTTACATTTTCACGCGTCATTTGAAGGGGGTAAAGTATTTGAAGAATTCCATTATTGAATTGCGTTACTTAATTAATTATAATTCATCGCTTTTGAAATAATGTAACGTTTATACTAATTACAATTAATGATAGCTATATAACGTAATAAAAATTCTTAATTATGAATCATTTAATTATCGACGTTGTAATGTAATAAAAAATTTTTCGCAGAAAGTTTGACTGAAATTCATAAACTTTTAGAATATGTCAGCTGCCGTAGTACTTAGAAAAACATTGGATTTTGAAAAAAGCAAGGAATGAAGCAAGAGTAATTACGAGGGGTAAGGCTCGCGGTGCAAGTTCAAGGCGCGACACAAGGTCGATCCTGCCACCGAATGACGATCGCGGCGCACTTGACTCCGAGATTGATATCCGCCTTCCTTCGTAAGCCTTTCAATTCCTCATGCGCACCTTATTAAACTTAACTTTAGCAAAGAACATTCAGTCATTAATTTGAAGCATTTTTTCATCGTGATGTCACTGATATAATTAGTTTACTGTTTAACGGTCATTCTAGCTTCATTACTGTAGTAGGCGTACATTAAGCTAGCGCACAATTGAACAGTATCGATTATTAATAACGCCTTTATTTACTTGTAGAAGCGCACTTTTAACTCTGTGTCATCGATGATAAGCTGTGACATAAATAAGAATTATTTGTTTATCCTTCCAATGCAGGATTAGCATTCATTTGAATAAATCTTGTAAAGCTACACGCTACACAGTACACGTAACGGACAGTTACATTCCGCGCTATACAGTAATTCAAAAAATATGTCAGCCTCACTAGATCCTCCCACGCGTTGCATAATAATATTATATAAAAACCATAAGCAGCATTATCGTAAAGCGTATTTCCTTCGGCTCTAAAAGAAAGTAAATCTTAGGCTCGAAACACGTCGTTCGCAGCCTTCGTGGCGCGTCTTTGTTTTTCTTCTCTGAATGCAGCTCGCGACTCTACGCGATCCGAATGAAAAGTCGAGTAGCGGACTTACCCGCTGAACGATCTCGATGAAAGTCTAGAGATATCTAAGCTTCGCCGTGACATTGAACTACATTTTTTACCTCCGATTTTCTTTCGCTCATATCTCTTTAGAAACAAATAGCTGAACATTTACAAGAAAAGTTAAAATTATCTATTATGTATAATTTGTAGAGTTGTGTTTTTTTTGTCGATTTCTTGTAATCTCTAATAATTTATTTTACCAACAATAATTCACCGCTGTAACTTGTCTTAAAGCAAAAACTACAAAGTGGCTTTTAGCTCAAGCGAAAGCGGAAGAAACAAGTTGTTCGAAGGATAAGATGCAATCAATTTGCAGATGTATCGCTGATTTATTGTTATAGTTCAAGCGCCATAAATTCAGCGAAACCAAATTTAATGTGCATTATTTTAAGATTTAAACGTAAATTATCAAAGTGTCTTCTTGTGTTTTGTAGGCAACTTACTCTGCTGAAATACTGTTATAATATCAAAGTAAAAATACTTGACCATTTATTTTCGTTCTTAAAAGTTTAGAATCAGTTGGTGATAGCAAGATTGAACAGGAAGAAGACGTATGTTTCAACCCCGTTCACGAACCTTTATTTAAAATTCTCCGTGCAAATTACAGGTTAATAAATTATCTTCAAATTGTCGTCTTGAAGTAAAGGACTCGAAAAAGAAGCCTTACTTTTATTGTAAAAAGATGTTAATTTGATGGTCTTTCTTAAACTATTTTTATTTAGTTAAAAAAGAAATTTTTCATGACGATCGGATAATGAAAATGAAAATATATTTCGTAAGTAGTGTTCTGTAATTCCTCGGAAAATGGATTCCTGGCTCATGTTTAAGAGTAAATAATTTCTTTTTAATAACAATGATGTAATTCTGCTTTTCAGTTATTCAACTTAATATCGTCTTGTACTTAATTCTAGAAGTTAGACTCTAACCTTGTAGAAGCTCATTTTATTAATTTTTTATGTTCATTTTATATTCTTTTTTAAAATTCTAATCTTACTCTAATTATAAGCTTTCTGTACATTATCAATTTTCCTAAAAACAAATAAGTCTTTCAAAAGATTTCTATAATTCCCCTTGAATTAATCAGCACTCCAGCGAAGAAAAGGCCGCTTTCCTCGCTCAAGAACCATGAAACTCGCACGGTTCCATTAGGCGAAACCATTCTGCAAACAGAGACGTCGAACTCATCAGCGCTCATTAGCAGGCGGTGACTTTTTGCGCGTATTATGACGACAAACGAGCGCATGAGAAGCAGCTGACTAATCTCGCGATTGTCTTTCTCTCGCTCCTTTTACCTTCTGCTTTGTTTCGAGCGCGGTACTTAGGCTTTTTTTCTGAGGAGCAGTTCGATCTCCGACCGCTTTTTATGATATGGGAACATTTTTTCGCGATGATTCGACAAGGAAAAGTGCGTAGTGCTTCACTGCCTACTTTGTTTTCAAATTTCAGTAAAGAGGAATTTTTTTTAATGTTAGCTTATCAGTAGTTTAGATTTGTTAAAATTTAGTAGAAAATATATAGGTAAATATTTCATGTAAAAAGTAATAGTTAGGCACTCATATTCTTGTAGCTGAATTATAGTTTTTCATAGGTGGAAGATTATCGCTGCATTTGATGGTCATGTATTTTCTCAAACTAATATAACGGATTATGTGATTGTAGAAAGAAAACGATTTTTTTCCATCTAAATCCAAAATAAACTCATCACTGCGTTTTTTTTTATTTCAATTAAGTATAGCGAAAAAGAATTTTTGTCAATTCACTAAGATGATGTTCTTTGATGAATATACATTGATGACAGAAGCCGCAGAAAATGATAGATTCGACCGTGCAGTGTCATAGGATTTGCTTCCTCATTTTAATTTTAATTAACGAATCTATAATTATTTCTACTGTAATTTATGAGAGATAATTAAAAATAATTGCGGTCAAACTCGTTGATCAAACGGTGCGTCACGAGGCGCCGCCAGGTATAGTACAAAGGCATCGGTAAATCACAAAAATATGTCGTGCGTAATCTGCAAAAAGTAGCTTTGTAATTAACGATTTCAATTTTTGATTTGCTTTCTATTTCATTGGGAAGTTCAAAACGTATTATTTAGTCTGATGATGCATATATACGTAAGTCAAAAGAAATTCTTCTTATTTTAATAAAAGTTAATAAATCTTTATTTTTTGTAAGTGGTTGAATGAATAATCTCTTCTTTTGTTAGTCACCAACCAACAATTTTATTTTCAAAAACTTTAAATTTAGACAGTTTAAAAACTGGTATTCTGTTTTAAAGTACCAAATTATTGGAAAGAAGCACAATTGACGAGAAAAACAAATTAATGATCGAAAATGACGCATTTGATAAAAAATCATATTAAGAAATAATAAGTAAATAATTTTATTTTATTGTAATAATAAAACTGCTTTTATCTACTAGATAAAATTTTATGAAACCTATTTCTATTTTTTAAAGATACTGAAATATTTTTCATTGTTTACTCGAGAATTTATGAATTTAAAATTTTTAAGCTTTTAAAAATTAAGTACACTATACGTACACAGTTATTTTATTTCTAGGAAATGTAATAGTATTTTAATATAACGTATCGGCATGTTGGTTCTAATCATTTTTATTGCATCACGAACGAAAATATCGAAAAGTATAGATAAATGCGACTTTGTATTATAAAGAAGCGCAAAAGAGATAGAAAAATTTATTGCTCACTCGAAGCTCTTATAAATATTCAAATTTTAAAATTGATTTTCAAGTTGATAATCGACTTACACGTAAACTTCTATTCATTCAACGTCCATTTCCTACTTTACAAAATCAAAGATAAAAGCATCAGTAAATTTTATTCACGAAACATTTTTTTTATCACATTAAAATTTTGTGACTGCAGCTTATAAGGACTATTAAGTGGAATAGAATGTATAAGCAAAATGCATTCCTCAAAAATAATATGAACTTTTATTTCATTAAAAGATTCAAGAATAATTTTATGACTTCTTTTATGAGTTCTACGAAACGCAGTTATCGGCCTAAACGGAAATCGGAAAGCGTCAAAACGTTCGTTAGCTTTTTATCACTCTTCTTTGACGCATTTTCATACTATCGAACGTTGCTTTTCGAGTTTTCGTTTTCATAAAACTGCTGAACCTTTTCAATTAACGTTTTCAAAAGAAGTTGCACGCCTAATTCACTGACAATTACTCAAAGACAAGCTGAAACTGCGCAAAAAACCGAGACTTGGGTAAAACCGCTTAAAAGCATCGTTCTCTCAAATAGCTCGCTCCCGGCTCTCCGAAAAGATCCCCCTTTGGATAGTCGAAGGAGCAGCAGCATCATCATCGCGCGCGTGCGCGAAAGCTCGACGCGGGTGACTTTTGAAAGGTCTGCTTTGGAGCGGCGGCGGCGGCGGCCGATCGGGATGCCGATCGGGATGCCGATCGAATTCCAGGGGCCGCGAATTCCTCGAGAGCGCGGCCGAGGGAGGGAGAAGACGCCCTATGGGAACCCGAGGCCGGCCGATCCGTATCTCCGCGGCGTAGCCAACCAAGTGCTCGGGGGGCAGGCGGAAAAATCTTTTTGATCTAGGGCTTCTTCCGAGGGCTAAGACCGAAAACCCCACCTTTTAACAGCTCCCGGCAAGGAGGTTAGAACCGATTATTACAACTTTTTTTTTCCTTTAGACCTTCTCGAATTCGTTGTATTACGAAAATCGTAAGCTGCCTGCGACTTGTTTACATTTTCGCGAGGGTAACGGTTTGCAAACGCACATTGGCACTTGACTTTCTGTTGACAGACTTGACAGACTGTTACTCGCCGCGAGCTCTTTCATTCTAGAATTCTTGATAATTTGATAAAATTAAAGTGCAGAACATTCGATTGTAAGGCTGAATCAAGGAAGAAAAAGTTATTTTTAAAGATTTATTCGTACCATAAATGTTTTGATTGCTTTACAGATCATGTAAGCAATGGCATTCGCGGCTTTGTCCTTCATGTCAAGCGACAGTCGTAAATTCATATTTGGCAAAGTCCAATAAAATTATCAAAATGGGACAAGGATAAATCGTCGGAGTGAGATATAAGATTTTTAATCGATTTTTCGACCTCTCAGAAGAGGACAATTACAGAATCCAGGAAGCGATAAGTTCGAGTATCGCGTCTTCTTCGTGGATTTATTTATCTATTTTTGGAAACTTCGTATTTATCAGTGCGATTAAATATATATATCCAGTTGAAATTATGCAATACATACAATGCATAAATAAGGAAAAATTCGCGATTTAATAATTTTCCTAATAATAAGGAAAACCCATAAAATGAAAAAAAAAACAAATTTGAACAATCTTTATTACAGAAATCAGTATCTACAAAAGTAAAGCTATATAACAATATAAAATACAGGAAAAACATGACTTTAAATAACACGAAAGTCCATTATAGCTCTGGCAAACATTGTCCCCAAGACGCGGATCTCGCCCCCCGTGAAAAAAATCCGCTCGAAAAGCGCAAAAAGGCAGGAAAAGAAGCAAGTCAGGGGGTCACCGGGAAAGCCCCCACTCAGAGGCGGCCGTGCTACGACTCGCGTCTTCGAGCTGCTCGGCGACTCTGAGCAGCCCGGCAGTGCCGCACGCGATATCGACTAAACAGCTCGCGCGTCGACCGTCGACTCTCAATTTAACTGTGCAAAGACGGACGGATTATTTTTGTGGGGGATTATTTTGTGGAGAAGAGTGAATTGACGTGAGTGATTAAGAGAGAAAGGACCGATCCGCCTTTTGTGCCTTCTTTCCACCCGTTTTAGTCGTACGTGAAAACGTTTGAATTTAAATACTGGAGTCGTACGCGAAATTTTTGCATTCTATAAATTTGCACTTGAAGCAATTTCATTTTAGGTATAATTGATTCGTCAAAGCAATCAGTTTAAACATTGACGTTTACATTCAGGAGGATGTATAACACCTCGGGTCTTTCGATGCTTGATCGATGCAGATATTTTGAAATAAGCACCTACACGTGTCTACAATTCTCTAAAAAAGTTACGTGTTGTGTGCTTATAAATAAAACAATCGCCTTAGCGGCTATCGATTAATTGCGCGGCCGATTAAAAACCGGTTCTTTCGAATTTCATTCTCAAGTATAATCAAATATTTGAGTACCAAACAATAACACTAAAAAAAAGTCTGTAGGAAAAATAAACCTTACTAGAAGAATTAGAAGGTTATTCTCGAATTTAGTTAAACAATGGAAAATTACTAATGTTAACCTTTGCTTATAAAAATAAACTATGTAAAATTAGTGAAGTTTAATACACAGAAAATACGCTATCAGTGCAGATTCATAAGAAGGCTAAAAAAAAAAAAAAATAAATAAAAAAAAAAAAATCTGGCGAGCAGCAATAAGTTTTCTCCGAACTAAAAATCGGTAAAACACCTGACTCCTCGTCCGCATAAATTTGACGATTCATTGACGAGTGATTCATTGTTTACCGGCGACGACACACGAGGTTCTTCGCCCGGCGCAGACGTTTTTCAGTGTTGCAACTTGCTCGTACACCTCGATGAGGCAAGATTTCGCAGACCCGAACGAAACGGGTTCCTTCGCGCAAATCGATTTGGGAATTCCGCGCGAGAGTAGTTATCCGCATCGTCTTCCGGTTTATCTCGTCGACCTGAATACCGTCGAATATTCAGGTTGCACGCGGCTCTGTACAATCTGTACGAAGGATATTAATTACGAGCAGTCTTTTCTTTCCGAGTTAAATCTCTCGAATACACAGTAACTAATTTAATCAATTTAATGATAGACACGTGCAGACTATTATTGGCTTTTATTGGCGCGTTTCTTTCTAAACATTAAAGAAAAATTTTTGTGTAGTAATTTTCTATCGAAGCTTGTAGAGATTTGCTCGAAAAGTTAAGTAAAATTGTTCGTTTGAACGTGAAGATTAAACGCATAAAAAGTTTTACACATATACCAGTTAACTTTGGACGTTAGCATTCGAGGCTCGCATGAAAGTTTAACGCGTCAAAAGATAATTTAAATGGTAAGCCTTTTTACACGTTCAAACTTTGCATTAAACGAAACGGTGGAGTTTAATTTTCTTTTCTGCAAATATCGTTTGGCTACTATAATGGATTAGAGTTGAGTTGTATTTTTTTATTAGGTTGAGCGCCGATAAAAACATTGCATCGAATGACTCGGCAAATTTTGTCTGAAAAAATAACGTTAAAAATTGAGTGAAATGTGCGTAAAATTTGAGGAAATAAAAAATAAAGCTTGAAAAGAAAGAGATGCATCCTTTAGGCGTCTTGTTTAAAAATAGAGAAACAGGGAGGACGGTGAAAAGTAGTAGCGAG
This sequence comes from Ormyrus nitidulus, assembly GCA_900474335.1. NCBI lineage: Eukaryota > Metazoa > Arthropoda > Insecta > Hymenoptera > Ormyridae > Ormyrus > Ormyrus nitidulus. The sequence continues at coordinate 7,498 of UCOL01002266.1, forward strand.
CGAGGAGAATAGTGGAGGGCTCGAGGAATTCCGGGCCGCGCAACCCTTGCCTCTCGGCCATCTCGTGAGTCAGCGGGTCGGGAGGAATCCTCCTCGGAATTCGCCTTATCCGCGTACACCCCTCTGGGGCCGCTGCTACGTGCCCCTGGAATTCCGCAGCGGTTCTCTCTCTCTCTCTCGCGCTCTCTCTCTCTCTCTCTCTCTCTCTCGCTCTCTGTCTCTCCGGCGCGCTGCGAGCGTAGGCGTCGTCCACGTGGGGGACGTTTTCGCGGCTCTTTTATACCTGCGCCGCGCGCCGCCGGCAGTTCGCACTCCGACACCGAGCCGTGCGCATCAGTTGCTCGAGCTCTCTTTGCCCCCGCTTAGGTGCAGTGCGCCGCTCCCTGTGACATGACGGACAGCTGATAAAGAGAGAGAGTTGTCTCCGGCTTGACAAGTGACCGAATTGTGAGCAGCGAGGATTGTGAACGCTTGTGACGAGGACGATAAATGAGAGGAAAGCTGGAGCTCTGCCGACTTCCACGATGAAGAGAGAGTCGAGCTTTGCCGGCAGGATAATGCTCGGCAGATGGATGTTGCTGGTCGCTGCCGCTGCTCTGGCCTCTGGTGAGTCTTTCGCGTTTTACCGCTTTTCCTGCCTTTTCAAATTTTACTCGTTCAGCGTAATGCTTTTTTCGCACGATCGTTCAATCATTTCTTAGTGGGAGTAAAGTCGTTGCGTAGAACATTTAATCTTAGTAGTTTCGATCTCCAGCTATTAAATACACTAGAGAACATAAACGCTCGTTGCATCAAACAATCAATTTTTCTCTCAACACAAATCAATCCAAGATCGGCGAATGAAAGTAATGCATGGAACGAGTGCCATAATCATCCCCGTAATGTCATGCATCAAGTGATATGATCAATTATGTCATACAGGTCGCATGACTAAACGTGCTTTTTTAAAATGATTCAGAGTCCTTTTCCCTGGAAAAACGAGCGAATGATCGCTGCTAAGTAGTGAAAACAGTGGCAAATTTCGCAGTGATTCATTTTTTCTGTTCGCGAAGGTGCATTCAATAATTTACGACCTACAAAAATTGCAGTTTTATACGTTCAATTGATTCGTACATTTTTAAGAGATGTAACAGAAAGATAGAACCGACAATGAAACTTTAAAATTTTAGTAGCGTTTTATTTAATATTAAATACGTAACGTATGTTTTATAATAATATAATATTACGAGCCAAACAGAATATACGTAAGAGTAGACATTATTGACAGTATTAAACTTTTGCATAATTATTATGCACTAATTATTTAATAATGCTATTAAGTAGTTAGCTGACAGTTTATTTCTCTAAAAAGGCTAACGATTCGAACTCGGACCGAGTTCTTTTCAAGTCAAAAAATTATTAAAGCTGAGTCGTAACTCGCGGCTAGTCAAACTTTATTTGACAAGTTTTTTAAATAAACATTAATATTGTCCTCTAATTTATTGTACACTAAGCTTTTTAGAAATATAATCATTAACAATTTCCTACTGCACTTTTAATCAAATATCGTTATAGCCGTTGCGAAAGTTTATTAAATATCAATTATGCGAGCAAACATTTATATAAAGAACGTTAGTAAACCCAAAGAAATTTTCTTCTATTTTTGTCACAAAGACGTAATTATAAAATAATTATATTTGTGTATTTAATAATTTTATGGGTCGGATAACACAAAAATTAGTTGCATTAGAAACGATCTTCGTATTTGATAACAAAAAATACGCGCAGAAGAATATATTTGTGTCACGTCGATAAAGAATCTGTACAAAAGTTGTACAAGATATTCATAATGAAGGATAATTAAAGGAGGAAAATCTAATGACTTATGCAATGATGGGACATTAATTGTTTTGTCGAACAATCAAAAAGTAGGAAAAAAATGCCAAGCGTCGATGATCATACTTTTCGATCTTAGACCGAAAAATCTTTCGTGTTCCAGATCGCATACATGTAAGAAAACTACTGATGTAATTATTGCGCAAGCAATTTAAGTTTTTTAGACAAACTGCCATGATTTTAAATCGTTACAAGTTTAAATATTAATCGATTAAACTGCATTTATTTTGTTAAAATAATTATGGTTTCTTATTAAATTCGGTTGATAAAGAATATTTAAAATAATATTTGTTTTACGAATTTTGAAAGCTACCAGTTTTTTGTAATATTAAAATTTATTAGTATGTTGTTGGTAAAATAGTAGTATAAACGAAACAGTTCTTTATTCTTATCTGTATATATTAAATTTATTAATACTCTTCGACAGTACACAAAAACTTTATTTTTTCATTTATCGCTTCGAATAAGTTGAAATTTACTTACTACTGTTTGAATAATATTTTTTTCTAATTCATTAATTTTTATTTTCTGCAGAAATAAATGTTCCTTTTAATTTAAATTTAAACCCTTGAAATCTTCAGATGAGAACAAATTGATAATTTTGATTCACTGCAAGATTATCTTACTGATGTACACTGAGAAAAATACCTCACTAAAAATTAGTATAGTTTGTCCTCCCTTTAGGAAAAACTATACTAATTTTTAGTGAGGTATTTTTCTCAGTGTATTTTTAACCATTCTTTTCAGGCAACTCTCGAACATAATTAAATTTTGGAAATTCGTTGAATTTTTAATTAAGTTTGTGAAAAATAATTCGTTATTTTCATCAAATAACTTTCCTTCAAAAGATTAAATTAATAATTTTTTCGAAATTCATTTGTACTATGAATATTAGCACAAAACCAAACTTGACTTGGCACGAAAAGAGCTTTAATAACTTTAAAATCAGCCGCCCAAGTCGGATCCCATAAAACATTATACAATCGTACATCTCTTTGATGTTACGAACTCGTGTGAAAGCGAAATTATCGGCTATCAAATACTAATCCGAAACCAGTGCAGACATAACACGTGATTAATCGTTTATGGAGGTTAACGATGACCTAGAACTTCATTTAGATTAATGAATGCTCCGTTTCAAGTACGATGGTCCGATACGAAAGCATCTAGTTTTATCTGACACTATTGCTCCAATCGACACCGCAGCCGCCATCTGCGTCCCAGTAATTAAAGCAACTTATCTCCGCACAATTGCTCCCAAACTACTCCAACACTCTGTCATCCGAAGAAGCTGAGACGTCCTGCTCTTTCTGGCGCAAGTAGGACAAAAAAAAGAGCTCGAAGGGCGAGGGCTGCAGGACAAACAAAGATATCAATTTGCAAAGCAATTTCCGATTAATTCGATCGAACCCCCACCCCGCGTAACCCCCCGATGAGCAGCGCGACCTTATAGATATCTGCCAGCTCGGGAGCCCCAACCTCTAAATTAATCAAAATTCAAACCCGAGCGTATCCTTTCGGACCGCCTCGCTGCCGAATAAATTAGGGGAAGAGCTCCGCTCCGAAGGAAAAGGCGAAGGCTGGAATCTATAGATATAGAGAGCAGCTCTCGTGACTTTTGATTCTCGGCGCTCCGGAAATTGCGTGAGGTTTTTGTGCCCCGGCCTACAAGTATATGTATACAGCTGCGCCGGTCGAAAGTATGCGCGGTGAACTTGAATATCGTCTGGCTTTCATGATCGTGGCGCTGAGATTGTAGTAATCGATTGATGCAATAAACTTGTTGTGTCCCGAGTATTGACGGAAAGTACTAAAATCTCGGACAATAAAAGCGAGATTGACCATTAGTTTTATAAGCTACGGAGCTCGTCGAGATTAAGCATTCTTTATTTTCGTCGTTCGTTCGAATTAAATAAACAATGCTTTTAGTAAATATTCGAATATCGAGTATTGTACAACAAATAGCAGATCCGGTAGTTGTCGTGGCTCGAATTATCTCGAATCGGTTGCGAGGTGGTTTTTTAATGAAATTGTTTGCGGGAATAAAAGCAAAGCATAACTTTTCGCGTAGTGATATGAAAATAATCGATATCGCGAGAAGAGTACCAATCTGCAGTATTGAAATTCCGGGCGAGAGAATACAGTAAAACCGCAGCCTCGCTCTAAGCGTATTCATTATTATACTTTCCGAGTTGCGCGAAAATTTTCGGCATTTGTCGATTCCCGATGTCTGCCTGAGATTTTTCATCTCTTAAAACAAACGTGCAATTGAAAAATTAATAATTTCATCAAAAACGTTTCAAAAGTCAACGGTAAAAAGAATCCTTCAATCCTTCCTGCCAGTCACAACGGCCGAAATCATCGTTTTAATTAAAAGAAGAGGCTCGAAAAAGAGAAAAAAAAAAGAGTCTGCCGAGCAAAGAATTTTTTTCAGCCCAAGAGGAATCCTTCGGCGGCGGTGCCTTCCTTCCCAGCGAGACCCAAGCCCGTGGGCAAGCATCGAACTCGCGGGAAACTCGTCTCTGCCCCTCTCTCTCCCCTTCCCCGTTCCAGGAAGACTCGGGGGCCGAGGAAGGAAGGCGCGCTCGTGCTACGCCGGGCGACGCAAAAGAAGCGCGGCGGCGGCGGCGTTTGCGAGTCGTCGACGAGGGGGGAGAGAGAGAGAGCGGGAACGCCATTTCTCGCTGCTAAGCCTTATTGACTTGCCCCTCGGGTCATCGCGGGAGAGAGAGAGAGAGAGCGGAGGGATAAAGCCCGCGCGCCGAGCTCGCTCGTCGCGTCGCGTTCGATATCCGCGCGCGCTCGCGCTCCCGCAGCGCCGACGAGGAAACCCATAAACGCCGTTGCCAAATCGGCTCCCCTCTCGCTCGCTCGCCCCTACTCTCTCTCTCTCTCTGTCTCTGTCTCTGTCGCTGGCTGCTTTTTTCCTCTCCCGGCGAGCGGGCGCGGGTTCGCCTTATTGTCCGCGCGCCTACATCCCCTTCGGCGCGTCTCACCTTTTTCGTCGCCGGCGATTGGAAAGCTCGCCCCGCCCGTCCGCTCTCGTATTTCGGGCCTGCGCGTATATATATATACATCTGTACGACTCGTCCGCTGCTTTTCCCTCTATTTTCTCGGCCGGGAAAAAGCGTCAAAGGGCTGCCGCTCTCGCGGCCCTTGATTATTTATAAACCGTATTAAAAAAGCGGGTCCGGCTCTTCGATCGGCTGCCCGGCGGGCTCTCTCTCTCTCTCCCTCTCTCGGGCAGCCCGAATTTTCGGGAATTTCGCTCGCTCGCGCGCGTATAAAAAGAGCCACGAGGCGGGTGTGCAGGCGCGAGGCGGCGAGATCTCACTTGCAAAATCGGCCTCTGCCGAGCGAGCCAGCCGCGCACCGGAAAGCCGGCGGGGCGCATTTAATTAGTAAGCCGTACACCGGCCCTCTCTTGGCTTTGTGTGTGCAGGCGCGTATACACGGGCGCGCGCGCGCGCGCGAGTGTGCTCGCTCGTTGGCGGAGGGAATATTTCCGCGCGCGCCGCCGTAATCGCATGCGTTAGTCGATCGGATATCCGTAGGGCCGCGGGAGTTTTATGGATGTTTCGGAAATGGTTATTATGAATTTGCGCGCGTTATAACTTGAATTTTATGCAATTGCCGCGCAGATAATATTACGGTTCATCGAGTGTATCGGGGGGGTTTTCGGCTCCTTTTTTCGAGGTGAGAGTTGACGCGCACTGCCTGTCAATTTTTAATGCTGAATGATTAGAACCTGTCGATATCGAGAGATTTCAGGGGATGAGGAGGGTTAAAGTTTATTAGTACAGTAGATTTTTGTTTGAAAATATATCGTCTAGAGAGTTTATAATGTATAAGCGCTTAATTAATCCACTTATTTAACGTAAAACGAGGACTGATTCAATTTCACGTCTCGGGAATCTTCAAAGAGCACCAAAATTTTATTAAACCCCCTTTAATTAAGCAATTTTTTCTCCAAGTTTTAATCGACTGCAGTGTCAAGAGAGAATCGCAAAAGTAATTTTTTCGCAAAACGTCTTGAAAGGGTCTCGAGAAAAGAGTGTGAAAAACCTCAGCGCGGCCAAAAGTTCCCAAGTATCCTTGATTAAACTTTCCGGCCGATCGAGCCAGCTAACAGTGGTCGCCGCGAGCACTTTGAGCCTCGGAGCCCGAAATTCCGCATCATCGAAATCAATACTCCGCAGCGGCGCCGCGCGGTGTGCAGCAGCAGCAGCAGCAGCAGCAGCTGAGAGATTCGCCGCGGCACATTAGGCGCCGAGAGAGCCTCGTCTTTGGTCCTCGAAAAAGCGTCGATCTCGCGCTTGCGGGCCCCCGGCCGATTCGATAACCGCTGCGGCGCGACGACGGCTGCTGCTGCCGCTGCCGCTGCAGCGAGGGGCCGCGGGAGCGAGAAAAAACGAGGAGCGCGAGGAGAATATGCGAGAGAGCCGAGAGAGAGAGAGAGAGTAACAGGCCCCCGTGAGAGAAGCAGCGGCGCAGCAGCGGCGGTGGTCTCCGGGCGGGCGAGCGAGCGAGAGAGAAGGAGAGAGAGCGAGAGAGTTGGGTAGGGCCCTCTCGTCTCTCTTTTAACAGGCCAGCAGCGCCGGCAGCCCATCAGCCATCCTGTCATAGACAGGATGTGAGGGTCCGCGAGCCCGGGAGCCGCGTCGCGTTTCGACGTCGTCGCGCCGCTCGCGTCTCCTCTCTCTCTCTCTCTCTCTCTCTCTCTCTGTCTGCGAATGCCGGGACGGGAGGATGTGCCTGGCCTGCTGCTGCTGCTGCTGCCTCGGTCTTTGTTGCTCGCGCGCGCACACACGCGAGCGGATCACATGATGGGCCGCGCACGCGAGTGGAAATGCTTACGTAAACGCGTGCCGTCGCCTGGCTTTTCAGCGCTATCAGCGATGCCGATTGCTCTTCCTCGGCTTTCGGGCTTTTCCGCGCGCGGCCCGGATCCCGCGGATTAGTTGTGGGAGCTGTTTAGCTAATTAGGCAAGCAGGCGCGGCTTGTTCGCGGCTAATGGCGGCCCGATGCCGAATGCCGCTGATAATGCGAGCGGCAAGCTATACGCGCCGCCTTGAGCGCGAGAGCATTTACGACGCTTTCTTGCTCGTTACCGCGGCTTTGGAAGCGTCACTCCTCTAGACTTACGCGGTGTTAAACCGAGATGATTTTTATGAGTTTCGGTTTACATGCGTCGCGAGGCGCGGAGGAAGAGGCCCCTTTCCGCTAAAAAAATGGCGGTGTAAAAAATGATACTTGACAAATTGTTCAAATTGATTGCTGCACAAGTGCACAGGATCGTTAAGATAATTTAATTTTAAACGTACATTCGACTTTTAATCCCGCAAATTTTTCTCCAAATTCATTAGGATTGCGTTAAAGTTTGCCGCTTATCACGTAAACTTCCGTTAAACGAGACAACTACAGTAAAAGGCTCGTCGAAAGCGTGCGTTTCGTCGCAGCCACGCATAATTAGGTCGGCGTAACCTAGTCCGCACGCGAATCCGCGCTTTTTCATTAGCATAACGCGCAAACACACACACACACGGAGACGCATACGGGAATCGGGGCCGCGAGCGATAATTAACTCGCGAGCGGCAACGATTTATGCCCGGGGAAAGAATCGATCGACGCGCATCCGCCGCCTCGCTGATAAAGAGAGAAACGCGCCGAGATAAGGAGCGCGCGGCGGCGGCAACGGTACTTTCGAGGCTATACATCCGAGATTATCGCCGCCGACGAGCCCGAGTATAGGTGAGCGCACAACGGAGAGAGAGAGAGAGAGAGAGGACCCGATCGCCGCGGCCGGCGGAGATAACAGACGAACTGGTTTAGGGTACCAGCCTGGGAGGACGATTGAAATTATAATGCCGAGTGTCTTAATAAGAGAGCCGTGGCGAATCACGAATTTCGCGCCGGCTGATGCACGCACCTCGACCGGCATGCGGGTAAATGGAAAAGTGAGCGCTCGTGTAACTTTCCGATGCTGCATGCGACGAGCCGGTTTTCGATAGAGGCGCTGCTGCCTTTTTTAACTCGATAAATAAGCCGCGACGCTTGGCGTTACGCGGAAATTGAAACGATCCTGTTTGCGTTACAAAAGTTTAATACTCCATTACGGCCAAGTGCGAGTCGTGTAACTGAAGCACCGAGTCCGAAAGTTGCGAATAGTTTCCCCCCCAAGCTTCGGAGGCACAGTCGTGACAGCGGGAATCGCGGCGTTCATGAACTTTCGTAGAAAAAGAGCTTCGTCGCTCCGCCGGAGAGCCAGCAGAATTTTCCTCTTAATTAAGGCTCGCTTACAGCCGAGAGCCGGACAATACCGAAAGCGGCGCGCGAACGCTTGACAAAAAGGAATTTATCGCGAGTACAGTGACCTCGGACGGCGGTGGTGCCCCTTTTTTCGTGCCTCTCTCGCGCACTTTCGAAATTTCGACACGACGCACAAAAGAGCGCCGCGCATCCGCGACTCTCCTCTCTCTCTCCCTCCTCCCCGTCGGGCCTGGCAGTCGCGAAAGCGGGAAAAAGAGACGGAAAGAGAGAACGGGCGTGCACGCGGTCGGGAGAGACGATCAATTAACGCCGGATAATTATCATAACGACAATGCAGCTCGCGTCCGAGAGCCTATGCAAATCAGCGTAAATACCTGATCGGCAGAGAGAGCGAGAGAGAGAGAGAGGGGGAGACTGTTCGTTCGACAATGTAAACGCGCAGGAAGAAAGAGAGAAGCGGGGGAAAGTAGAGTGGAACTGAATTTTGTCGGTCCGCGGACGAATTCGACTTGTGCAAACACGGTAATGACGGGCGGCTTGATTAAAAGTAACAATCGGCCCGCTGAGCGCGGCGGTTCCTTGCGCATTTTTACGCAATGCAGTGCTTTAAATACCGAAAATAGATAGCGCAACGGCCGGGGCATCATCGCGTAAATCCCGGCCGGCCGCGGCGGCGGCGCGATTACCAAAATGAGCCTCCCGTTGGCCGGACCGTCGCGCCTGCAGCCTTAATTCATTTAAAACAAGCGATCGCGCATTAATTTCACGGGCAAACGAGCTCGTCGGGATAATCGGGCAAATAATCGAGAGAGAGAGAGCCGGGCATTTTTCTGCCAGATTTTTGCCGCTCGCGCATCCCTTTGTACCTCTCTCTCTCTCTCGGGCTGCGCCTCTCTCGGCTGCCAGCTGGCGAATCGCGCCTATATATACGCCGAGCGGCCAGAGAGAGAGAGGCAGGGCTCTCTCCTTTTTCGTGGCTCGCTCGTTATAATGCAGGCTCTCGCTCGCTCGCGCGCGCGCGACACTTGCGCGCTTTGTGCGCACGGCCTGGCGCGGCGACCCGCATACCGGCTCTCCCGGCGTCGTCGTCGTCCGCGTCGTCGTCGGCGGCGGCGGCGGCGGCGGCAGCGGCGATCGTACACAAAAGCGCCGCTCGCGGCCGCCTCGCGTGTAAGCGCGAGTTCGAGGGCCCCGGCTATATTATATCGCGAGAGAGCCGGCGAAAATGAGCGCATGCGCGTAATCAGGCGCACGCAGCCGGCTGGGCTGCTCTCCGCGCGCTCTTTTCTTGCATTATACCCGAGGGGCTTCTCTCTCCCTCTCGCCCGGCTTCTTCTCTGCTCGCCGTGGAGGCTCGTGTTTTTTTTCCTTCTTCTCCGCGCGCTCTGATATCCTTCGCCTCTCTCTCTCTCTCTTCCTCCTCGAGTCCGGCGCGCGAGCGTTGCGAGGGACTTTTTTGCTCCCGCTTAGTCGCGCCTTTTCTTTTTCGAGCGCCGAGAGCGCAGGAGCGTGAATGAATGTAGGAAATGAGTCTAGGAAAGCGGGAGGCTTTTAAGATATGGACGGCGCGAGCTGCGACGGACTGTTAAGGAGCCAACGGCTTTTTACCGGTCGCGATTAAAAATTGCTTTCGGCTCTCTCGCGCCGTCATTATCGGGCTCTCTCGGCTACGTTCGTTAGAACCCATTTAAATGTCGCGCATCATGCAAATAGTCTCGGACGCGTAATTATCCTATCGGTCGGTCGGAGGCAAACTTGCGGACTAGTCTTTCTCTCTCTCTCTCTCCGACTGTAATGACATAACGATAATCCCGTAATCCATTAGCATAACATCCGCAGTCGTAATAAGCAGCGAAAACAATCCGCGTCGGGCTCCGAGGCCGATCGCTTTCGATTAACTTTTCATCCTCCAGGGCTCTCTAGCCTATCTATCCGCATCGAAAAAGGCCAGGTTGCAAAGCTAATCAGGAGGCTCCATCTCGGCGATCAATCAATACTGCGGCGTCCTATCCATTCCCACGTCCGCCGCCGAAAACGTTAACCCGCAGCTCGAAAAAAGAAAAGGAAGCTCTCTCTCGTCTCTCTCTCCTCTCCTCGCCTCGCCTCGCTCGCACAATATTCTCCCCGGCTGAAATTTATCGGCGCTCTCGCACACAGCCACGCGGGCACACGGATACGCGCGCGCGCGCTCGCAAACACACGGAGAGCGCGTCCGCTCCCTTCGCGGCGGCGCGTATGTAAGTCAGGCAGTCGCGGGGGGAAGGCGTACGTGCGCGCAAATGAGCAGATTACGCTCGTGTGCGTGTGCGTGCGCCCGGCTCTCGTCGGTGTGTGCGGGAACTGCAACCGTCGCCGCGCAGCAGCACAGCAGCAGCAGCGGCAGCGGCAGCAGCGAGCCCGCCGATGTTATCCGTTCCCCAACGGACGCGCGCGCGAGATATTGCGCGGCGGCGGCGGCGGCCTCGCGAGAGACAGAGACGGAGAGACTCGCGCCGCGGCGAGGCGAGTTTTCGAGGGGTCCCTCCCCCCCTTCCCCGCGCTCCCGCTCGAGCTCTCCCGTCGTCGTCGTCGCCGCTGCCGCCGCCGCCGCCGCCGCCGCCGCCGCGCCGCCGTCGCTCGCTCGCCTTATGGCTCTTCTACACTGCCGCTGCCGCCGCTGCCCGCGGTGAATCGATAACTTTTCTGACGCGATCGATTGTCGGGGCTGAATCTCATTGATTTCTAGGAAGGGCCTCGCCGGCGAAGCTTAAAGGAAGATGTTCCCCGAGCGCTGGCTTTAAAATTACCAGTCTCGATCCTAATCTTTCATGATTTACTCTTAATTAATTGACTTGTAATTACTTACTGTACGTGTATGGAGCTTGAATTACGGGCAGGTACAGCTTAGAAATCGCGAAATGTTTGCGTCAAACATTCATTAGTTTACAAATAGTAAATCACTTTGAACGCGGTATTATTGTAATGTTAATAAAGTTAAGCATTTGTTTAGATTAGATAAAAATAGCAAAGGCTCATTGAGGTGGCATTTACATAATAATCTACTAATTGAGTCAATTCGTAAAGCAATTTTTCAAGCCAGCTAACAAGGTTTTGAATGAAGCGTTTATTTTTTTCTCAACAACAGCTTTATGATAACGCGTTTCTCGAGCTTCTGATATTAAGCCTCTGCCAATTTTTTTAATGCAAAGTAGCATTTATGTAATTAATGTAACCGTCAAGAATCTTCAGGGGACCGAAAGGAAAAGTAGAGGCATAAGCATAAATTACGTGACGAAACGCGAAGAGATACTTTGGTTCATCAACATAATAAAAAAGTGCTTAAGGTGATAAGTTGTCCAAACAATTATTTTATTGCCGTTTGTCATAAACCAGTCGCGTTAAAAACGGGCGCTCCTGCCGAAATGGATGCATCGTGAATTCCCTAACTCGTCAAAGCTCCAAGGACCGTATACACGAATGGCCTAATACACCCAGCAACGCTTATAATTTCCAATCGAGCCCTGCTTCCGGCGATCCCCAGGCCCCCGAAAAACAGGCCGAAAATCGGGCCTCAGCTTTCGGGCGAGTGTCGACGGGGCATTACGTGTACAGTTGCCAAGAGGCAGCGGCGGCCGCGGTGGCGGCGGCGGCGGCTCGACGGTGACTAATCGTCGCAAAAAAGCCTCGGCGATGCCCCAATGGAAAGCAGCTATCTCTCTCGGTCGGCGCGCGCGAGCGAACGCGCGAGCACACCGGAATCCGCGACGTGCCGACGCTGCCGCGGCCGGCAGCGGCGGACGTTGTGCGTTGGGAGCGCGAGGCAAATATTCAGAGACAGATGGAGCTCAAAGTGTAGGAGCCGGGAGAGCCACTCTCAGATAGCGGCCGCGACCGCAGCCGCTGTGTTTTTTTCAGATAACGAGCGGCGAGGCTTCCCTTCGTCGGAGCCGCCGCCGCCGCCGCCGCCGCCGACCGATCATTCTTTCGATTTTAATTGCTCCCGCGTTTGCGCAACCGCCGCGATTCGCGCAATTGATCATTAGCTTCGCGCGGGAGGGGGGATTCGGGATTCGAAAAGGAGGAGAGGTTCGAACAGCCACGTCGAAGCAGAGAGGAGCTCGAGCTTCGCTGTCTGAATTAAGTCTAAATTAATTATAATGTAAGGCAGTTTGCTAATTACTTGCATGTGTCACGTCAAAAGAGATAACCTGCCTCTTTGTAAGACGGTTATGAAAAATTGGCCTGGCGCTGCTTTGGCACGAGGAACGTAAATATTATGCGAGCTTTGAAGAATACTGAAAGTGTTTGCAGAAACATCGTAAATGACAAATTCGTTGTAACTTAATCCAGCGTTGATTGCCGCAATTTTCCGCATTGCAGAAATCTTTTCGACGCGAATGCATTTAATCTCGAATCACAGCGGGAACAATAGCCGACAGAAGCGGGGGACGAGTTAAATATAGGCACAATCATCCCATCTCCGATGAACGAGAGGGGGATGGGGGAATTTGATTTCTTAAAGCGAAAATTCGAAACAAGATTTAGCGAGGAGCGTCAAAAGGGCGACCCACTTGTGTCATTCGCGCTTCGATCAGCGCAAAAATACCCCGGCGGCTTATTCGCTCGCTAAGTTTAAGCCTTTAGAACGAAGCAGCAGCAGCGGCAGCAGCGGCAGCAGCGGCGGCGTCGTCCGAATTAAATTAAACCGAAGGAGAAAAAGAGAAGCGAACCAAAATAAACGCTCTCCCGATAACGATTCTATCTAATGAAGTGGCAGCACTCGACGATTGCAGATTATTAAATCGGAGAAAACAGGCGCTATTACTTAACCAGCGATATAACCATTACCATAATAAACCTCTCTCTTTTCAGTTTCTTCCTCTGGCGCGATCGGCGGGCGTGCAGGTGAACGGGCCGAAAACTAACGGAAGAAAAAGGCGCAAAAGCCGCTCTCGGCCATCAGGCATTCCGCGCTCGGCAATTAAGGCGAATCGGCTCGCCGCGCCGCGGCGCCGATAAGAGGGAATTTTTCCGCGGCTTGTCGCCGAGTTCGCCGAAGTCACGCACTCGGAGAGGGAGAGAGAGAGAGAGAGGCGTTTTCAACCTGTCTGTCGCCAGTCGCCGCGTCATCCAATCTCTCTTATCGAATCCGTGCCTTCTCCAAGCTGCACAAACACGCAGACACGCCGGGGGTAACTCGCGCGCATTTACTTACACGGCGCGTTCGAGAGAGAGAGAGAGGAGGGCGTCTGATTATGCGCGCCGCGGACTGCACGCTGCCGGCGACGGAGGCTATCTCCGTCTCGCTCGGTACTCGCTGATTTTTATGTTTCCGGCCCTCGGCGCGCCTCGCCTGCTTTTCTCTCCGCTCCCTCGCTCCGGAGATTTTCTTCCCCCCCGCTTTTCCTTACGTAACGTTCTCGGCTGCGACGGGAATTAGGGAGCCTCGCCGCGGAGCGATCGCTGATTGCGAGCCGCTTGTTTTATCGAGCGACGACGAGCGGCGGCGACGACGACGACGACGACGGGCCTTTTGCCGGAGCGGCGGCAGTCATTAGCGTTAATTTATCAGTGCTCGACGCTCGCTTGGATTCGCCAACGCCGCGTGTCATTGCGACAAAGTAGCAGGAAGAAAAATTGAAAAACGGGTCAAGAGTCTAGGCCACCCGCACAGGCTTGCACCCCCTTCAAAGAGAGTCGGCGGCGGCGGCGCTGCTCTCTAATCTCGCATGTCGATTCGACAAAGAGCAGCAGGGCTTTCAAAGGACTCTGGCTTTTGAAAAATCACGCGCGATTTCGCGCTCGCAAAAAAGAGCCGCCCACCGGGAGCGAGCGCTAATAGCTCGCCGCCGGGGCCCCCCGAAGAAAGCAGCAGCGCAGCTGTTAGCATGTGTGCCGCGCGCGCGAGTGCGAGCGGTGCATAAAGTGATAACACGATGATGAGCCCGGGAGGTTTAACGAGCGGCGCGACAAAGCGAGCGTCTCTCTCGCTCTCCCGCTCGTGATTTCAATGATCCAAATCGCCAATTAGCGTTTCCACGCGAAATTACGGCGGAGCGTCACATCCCAGCGGCGTCGGCGAGCAGAGAGGAGGGCGAGACTCGAAAGTCGCTGGAAGAGAGAAAGCTGCCGCGCTCTGCTCCCCGGGGCTTAATTCGTCACGAGATATGCAGCGGAGAAAAAGAGAGGAGTCGGGGCTCTCAATAGCCCGGCTAGCTGGCTCGCGATCGCCTCGGCGCACGAAAGCCAAGCCGGCCAGACGAGCAAAGAAACAACGGATAAAGGGGCAGAGAAAGAGGAAAAGGAGCGAAGAGCCGGCCGGCGGAGAGAGAGAGCGAGAGAGAGAGCCATCCTCTTTAGAAGACTCTTTACCCTGCGGGTGACGCTCGGTCGCTCGTTCGCTCGGATGGACGGTCCGTCCGTCCGTCAGACAAAAGGGATTGGCGGACGTGGGGGCGGGGGCGAGCGCGCGCACAGACACACGGACACAGGCACCGTCGGCGGCCGCGCGCGCTCTCTCTATATAGGGGACTTGGAACGGCGACGGCGGCGGCGGCGGCGGCGGCGGCGACTGAAATAGGGGGGAAGAGAGAGGGAGAAGAGAAGGCAGCAGGAAGCTCGCGATGCGTGACTCACCGAAGAGCCGGGCGCGCGGCCGGCCGCTCGTCCGTGTGTGCGGGGCCCGCGGCTACGTGTGCGTGGAACCCGCGGTTCGCGCCGTCCCCTGCCCTTGTCCCCCCGGCCGCCCGCGCTTAATACAGGCAAGCGCGAGCCTTCGTTCGCTCTCTTCGGCGCGTCGGGTCGCGGCTGACGCGAGAGAGCCGAGGGGGGACCCCCCCTTCGTTTCCTCTGCCCCTCCGTCTGGCTCTCGCTCTCTCGCTCTAGCCTCTAATACCCGCCGCGGAGCCTTTGTCCTCTGCGCGCCATCGCCTCGCGTCATTTCACACTCTCTCGCGCGCGACTCTGTGTGCGTGCAGCTCGCTCGCTCGCGAGAACGAGCACGCCCGACTTTGAGAGCCGAGCCTGTGTGGGTGAGCCGCTGCTGCATCGTCGCGTGTTGGAGAGCCGCCGCCGTCGCCGCCGCCGCCGCCGCCGCTTCATTTTCACGAGGAACGAGCCGCGCGCAACTCGATTTTCAATTTTACGAGACCTGATAATAATTGGGTAAAAAGAGCTGCGGAATGCGAGGGGAATGTCGCGCTGACGGCGAGAAAAATCCCCCGGAATTTCAAACGAGCGAGTACATCGAGATTCTCGAAAGAGCTCTGATTAGTCTTGCAAAGGGATGCATTCAGTCGGCGATTCGAAAGTTTAACGCAATTACTCGCAAAACTATTCTGATAATGTCTTAATTATTCGTTAATTATGTAGCTCGTCGAGCGCTCGTCCGCCGGAATCAAGCGAAAATTGAACAATCGATCGGGCAAACGCGAGAGGAGGGCCGCTCGTTCGCTCTCTTTTTTCGCTGGCACTTATCAGCGCCGAGTGCTTGCCAAATCCATCATCGAGATTTAAAGTCGCGCCTGTCCCTTTCCCGGTGTGTGTGTCCGTGTCTTGCATGACGCAACGCCATCGAGCGATTGTATACTTTTCCGTCTGTAACCGAGACGATTCCGATAAAGTATACCGCTGGTCATTAATGTCCCTCTTCAGTTAATTCGCTGCAAAATTGTATATTCCCCGAGAGGAAAGCAGTGCACGGCAAGAGGAAAAAGAATTTAATTGAATGCATGCACTTTCGTTGACCGAGTGACGGTACAATTTCACTGGCGAATGCCGATATTACGTGATGAAGTCGCTTCTATTGAACGGCAAAGAATGTGACTTCAAAAAAGAATTTACAGAATTGCGCTTTATTGGCCCCGACTTTCGCAACTTATCCACGTGTTACAATCCACCAGCCAGAAAATGAGAATAGCAACAAATTAGCTCTAATCTACGAAAGTATCAAGTGTACAAGCCAAAAGCAAAGCGAGCTTCAGCTCGTCGGAGATTTAAATTTCCATTAGCAGCTCGAAAAATGATCGCGTGGATCTGAAAAAATGGGCCGCACGGCGAGAGACAATCAAGCTAGCGGGGGCTAATTAGCTCGTTCTCGCTCGACTCGTTTACGGCGCGTCGCCGCCGCCGCCGCCGCCGCTGCCGCTCGCGTCCGGGCTATATTTCGAGATTCCAATTCGGCAGGAATGTTGGTGCGCGTCCCCGGGAGCCGACTCGCGAGAGCGGAGCTCTGCGCGCCCCACTTGGAGGGAATTTTTTGGCGCTCGCTCGGACGCACGTGCACACACACAAGCGGGCGCACTCACACGACGAGACAGAGAGAGCGGCGTTCGTGCTCGGCTCGGCTATTTCTCTCCCTCCCTCTCTCTCTCTCTCTCTCTCTCTCTCTCTCGTCCGCGAGGTTCGCGTTCTATCGCGCGGCCGAAAAAATTTCGACGCTAAATAAAGTCCGCGTTCCTTTTTTTCCTCGGCGCTCGTTCCTTTTTTCCCCGAGGCCGTTCGAGTTACTTGCAGCGCTGCAGCCGCGGGTTTTTTTTTTTTTTTGGAAGGGGAGAAAGGAAGGGGGGGGCTGTAACGATTTTCCGAGATGGCCCTCTTTTTTCGCCCAGGCGTCCTTTCCGCGGCCCTTTATCGCGGAATACACCCCCGGCTTTGATGGATATTGTGCGCGTCGCCAGGTTATTTCGTCGCGGAGTTTAGTAGATTGGAATTGATAGGGTTTCGATATCGATATTTTCGCGTAATTCGATTTTCTCGGTTTCGGAGCGATGGTTTTATGCAGAGTTATGCTTTTCACGCAGACGGGCCTTTTAAGCCGCCTGGCATGCGGCGAGTGCCTGCAAACTGCTGCCAAAATTTAATAGAGAGCTAATGCGGCTGCAATTAAACATCAACCGAGGCGTCAACTTTTCCGCGACGTCGCATTAAAGCCCGTATACTATTAAACAAAACCCTAATTAAGACTCATTTTTAATTGAGTTGTAAAGCCGACATAAATCAATTCATAATCCCGCTTTACATATGTAGATTTTACGAGCGGCTCGCTTTGTAATTACAGAAATGAGCGGGAGTTTTTTTTATTCGCGGCGCGAAACACCTGTTTGAATTTTTTCGCCGCGGCTCGGCACATAAATTTGCACTGCATTCATCGTTACAATAACTTATCTCTCTTATCGGCTAGATTCAATCGACAGCTTCGAAAACATGCAGAGCCGCGCCGAGATAAAGAGCGGAAAAGTATATTTGCGCAGCGACCGAGAGGGCAAAACGAAAACAAGTTCTTGCTCTCTCTCTCTCTCTCGCTCTCTCCGCGCGACTATAAAAAGTAATTGCGCGCCGGCTACTACTTTTCTAGCGCCTTTCGCGCAGACGTAATAATAGCAGCCCCGATAGCAATGAACTAGAAAACCGCCGCTGCAACATTGTATCGCCGGTGTATCAACGCCTGCCTCCTTCGGGCCAATTATTTAGCGCAAGTTAATAACTTCCTTCGACGATTTACTACGTGCAATTTGATTTTTATAACTACTCGGAAGCAATTACAGTAAAAAGCAGCCCCGCGCAGCCGCCGCCGCCTCGCTGTTTACTCTACTAATCATCGCGCGTCGTCTTTGAAAAAGCGCTTACAACGCTCTTACAAGATTTACATTTGGCTCGGCCACAAATCGAGGGGCCTTTACACGGCGATTACGCGAAAAGCCTATAAACGCGGCCACTAAAAAGCCCCGAGAGCTTTATTGTCGAAGACTCTAAGAACGCGATAAATCACGCGGGGCGTCGTCGCACGTTATAAATAAACTCTCCGCGCGCAAGCGCCTCTCCCGTCTTCCTCTCCACCTCTCTCTCTCTCCCTCCTTCTCGGTCTGCGTATCGTTCGAATAAATTATGCAACGAATCAATTGCGGAGCCCGGGCTAGAAAAAAAATCCCCAATTAACGCCGGAAAAACTCGATTCTCCAAAGGCGCGGCGAGGTCGCGCGGTTGATGAAATTTAGCCGCGGTGCCGCGGCGCTCGGACGATGTAATTTATAATATCGACGGGCGCAGATAAGGGCCTTCGCGCCTCATTCATAATTCCGCCTCGCGGCCAGTCGACGCGTACAAGCGTTCGGACGCGAGAGCGAGTCGGCCGAAAAATATATAAATCCCCGACGAGCGTGTAATACACGTGCTCGCGTCGACGCGCCCAAGGAAAACACCGCTTCGGATCGAATATTTCTTTGCCACCTTTCTGCGGCTAAATTTTCGTTTGATAATAACGTAAATGCGCCGTCTTTGGCATTGGAATCGGTGCAGGCTGTTAACGATGCGCACAGTTTCTTCTGTAAATATGAACGAATTTCGGGTTGAATTGTGATGTTATCACGTTGTGAAAAGAGCGTTTTTATAGGTAATGCAGTTATGTAAACAAGCCAAACAATGTGTTACATTCCCATAAATTTATCACGACTTTATTGCAGCGTATAACAGTTGGCAGTTTAGAAACTATTTGTAAAGCAATTTAGATTAGTTAGCTAAATTTATTCCGCATGAGTGCGGTGCGAATAAAATAGATACGTTATATATTTTCAGTAGTCGACTCCTTAATCACGTCAAATTTATGAACTCGCGTTTCCCGTTATATTTTCATTTCGTTCACAATGGCGCGATCGTAAGCGAGCGTGCAAATATAAAAGATTGCGGGCATTAACACTTAATTTACCCAATTTTATGGCACATCTTCCCAGCGGAACAATGGCGCTTAATCGCGAGCCGGGCAGTCATGCCCGAAAATTCGTCCGTAAACACGATTATTTTTCGAACGAAAGGCAAAAGAAGTTGTCGAAAAACAAGCAAGAAGCGAAAGGTCAGCATCGTCCGAAAAACGTTCGCGACGTCGATTCCGCGTGATCTCCCGAGTCGCTTACAGAAAGAGTAGAAAAAAAAAGTCCGTCGGCGGCGGCGGCGGCGGCAGCGGCTGCGAAAAACAAGAAAGAAGAACAAGAAGAGGCAAGAGTCGGAGATAGCCGGGCGAAAGGGACGCTCGCGAGCTTGGCACGAGTGGAGCAAGAAAGAGAAAAGAGGAAAGGAGCGGCGTCGGCGTCGGCGGCGGCGGCGGCGGTCGCCTCGTTCATTATACACACTCGGCGCTCGGAATAAGTTAACAGGTAAAGGCCCCGAGCCTGATATCTAAGCACGCGCGCGCGAGCGAGCGAGCGGCGGGCACACAGACTGGCACTCGCACACAGGGACACGGCCTCCTCCTCCTCCTCCTCCTCCTCCGCGCTTCCGTCCTCTCCCGCGTTATTACACGTACACGCGGAGAGTCGGCGCGGCGCGCGGAGCTCTTGGTCACCCTTTTTCTCCTCTCCCTCGTTTTTTTAGCGCCTCGCCGCCGCCGCGCGCTCGTTTTACGCGAGCGAGCGAGCCCGCGTCAGGCGAGCAAGTGACGTAACGCCCCTCGCTCTCTCTCTCTCTCTCTCTCTCTCCACAGTCGTTAAGGATGTGCGGCTG
>UCOL01002267.1:0-27133 GCA_900474335.1 Ormyrus nitidulus
CACAAGTACTGCCAACACACGTTGGCACAAATGTATGACTTTGTATCCTCTTTCGAATGATACAAGTTTCATGCATTTATCTCTCAGGTCAAAAAGCCATTGACCGTGGGCATACTCCTTTGAAAGCTCTTGCTCTTACTCGGAGTGATCAGTTTAATCAAATTAACTTGATACAATTTTATATCGAGTATTAGTCTCGTCAAAATAAAAGTATGTTGGGCCTTCTTTTTTTTTTAAATTTGACCCGAAGAGACCGAGGAATAATTTATACTTGATTTCTTCGTTCTTGTACGTATGTATAGCAAAAAGTAGCTCAATTTTTACTCGTTGGTGCATTCCGTGTATCGGTACAGTTAATATTTTAGTTTAGTTCAGTATTTAATCTTACGTATTTTACGTGATAAATGGGCACAGTGAATTTCCACGCTTTATGTACCTGTCAGCAGAATATTATCCTTGTTTAGCACTGCATATCCAAGCATAAATAATCATTCATAATGAGAAATTTGAGATAAGCATAATATTACGTTTCAAAAATATATAACAATTAGAGCACTGCTTTGTTACGTAGTTTATTTATTTAGCGAAATAAGGTATTTGTAATTGGGGAAGGAAGCGACTTCGTTTTCCACGAAAATGTGGTTGGAGCATTAGATTACTGGGCGCCCATTTCGGCTCAGTTTAAAGTACATTTACTTGACTGAGTTTTATAATTTGTTTTCTCGTCGCGGAGAAAGAAATGTTTTAAAACCCGAAGCTTCACCGTGCCCACACTGGACTAATGGCTTGGCGGTTTTGAAAATAAACGAATTTAAAATAAAAATAGCGCTCGACGTTCGTGCAATTTAGAAGATAATTTCTGTTTCGCCGAGCAACTCTCGAAGAAAGATTCAAGAGTTGCCGACACGCGAGCGGCTTGTTACTCTCGTGTCTCGGGCTAATTGGATGTGGAAAAGTTCTCAATAGCCAAGACAGTAACTATCCTTAGACACGTTCGGCCATTGTTTCTTTTCCTGGCAGCCTGAAGACGTATTAGAGATTGACGATGCTTGATAATTTCTTCATTACGTAACGTCAATTATCAGGGCTGCATTCTTTTGTATTCTCTGAAATGTGCAGAAGAAGTTGCTGCCGCCTCAGAAGCAGCAAGAATACAAATGCAGAGATGCAATTTTTATCTTTTTCACGAAAAGGGTCTTGCATACGTGTCCCTTATTCGAAATTTTTTTTTTCTACAGCCTCTTTGTCAGCGGCGGCTCTGCGTTGTGCTTTTGTAATACGAGAAAACGCAGCTTGCTTCAAAATGTATTCCGTATACACGTGTCAAAGTCTGCAAAATGATTTCATTATAAAATCCTTCCCGGCTCACATTTAATATCATTTACATAAGCCGCCAGCACGCGCTTTGCACTCCCGGCACTTGATTCTTTCATAAAATCCTGGCCTCTCAGGTGTATTAAGAAGCTCGTCGGCGAGAGCAAAGTTCGAACGTGTATATATATATATACCTCAGACGAAAAAAAAGTATATATAAGAAAAGCTCGCAGCGCAGCGTATATGGCGAAAGAAGTATCTTGTTTCCTGCAGGGAGCTATCGAGGAGCGAGAGAGGAAGAGACGCGCTCTCCGAGGCTCCTCGCGCCGGAGGAACTTTTCAATCAAGCCGCTGTGCGAGAGGCGGAAGGAACGCGGCCGCGTCTACATGGCGAGACGGCCGTGTATACATAACGCCTTGAAAAGTGCACGCAATGCAAGATTCCCGGGGCGCGTGTACACACGCATAGAACGCGAATAGAATTGAATTCGCCCGCTGTCCCTTCCAGTTTAGGTATATATATATATATATTTATGCCCTTTCTTTTTTATCTCCGTCGCTTCGCGCTATACCATCCTCATTCCCCTTCGAGTGAGGGGGAATTTACAGTTTGTTGAAGGATGCCGCGCCTTTTTTATCTCGGAAATTTCACTGTTTATTTGCAGGTATTTCCGCGTGTTTAGCTTGCATTTCGCTATCAAACGCGCAGACCTTTCGAGTTTTAGTAACAAGCCTTTCAAATTATAACTGTTAAGAAAATACCACGGAGTCGCTTGCGGAGCTGAGCAGTATCGTTCTTTGAGAGAAAGGAATAAAAATATGTATATAAAATTATATTGCCCGCTCAGATGCGAAATTAAATGTACATACAAAAACATCTTTTATTACAGCTTATGCATCCTACTCTGAAAATATTAATGTCAATCGGATTTTATTCTTCAATATGTTAACTATGACATTCGCCAAATTCCATTACAATCCTACAAAGCAGCTTCTCGTCTGCTCCACTGTAGCTTTGCACAAGGAATTCTCAAGCTATTGTGTGTGGCGTTATAATATTTCGCGCTCGTCTCGTAAGCCCGTTACTCGAAGCGAATTGCCATTCAAAAAAGCATTTTCCGAAACACCTGCCATTACCTTGCACTTATCCCCTCCCGGCGTCTACGCACACCTTGCCCTTCCACTCACTTACTGGCAAGCGCATTTTCGCATACACCCTTTTATCCCTCGCCGTTCGCTCGCCCCGTCTTATACAACCTGCGGGGCCCTTCTATCGACGTAGAAGACGATCTCACGACGCGACTCTCTCTTCCGGCTTAATTGAGGATGAACGAGGGCAGGAACCGTCGACTCTTCGCCGACGAAGTGCTTTTCTTTATCAGAGCTCGCAACGATTTTTACGAGAATTCTTTCTGCTTTAAAGCGCGAATACCGTTTCGCCTATATGTGCGCGATAAAAGCTTAAAAAAAAAGAAAACAAAAAAAAAAACAACAATCGCGAGACGAATAACGGTATATAATAGGCCATTTGTACGTATACACAGAGAGATCGCCGGGGCGTTTAAACTTTTCGTTCATTTTGAAAGCGCACTCGAGCGTCCGAGTGTAATATTTCTCCGTTTATTTGGCTCCCCCCCCCTTTTTTTGTAGCCGTCGGGCTCTCGCACTGCCTCTCTCTCTCTTTCTCTTTTTTTTTTTTAATATGCGAGCCGCACGCGATAAAAATGTAATCTTTTGCGCGGCGCAATATACACGCGCGCACAGAGATAGGCGGCGGCGATGTGTCACGTAACGAATGAGTTGTACGGGCTGGCACTCGCGAGTGATTGCCGAGCGTCACGGCAACTGCTCTCGCCCGCTCCACTTCCTCCCTTCTTTCTCGGCAGGGCGTCGGAGGTTTTGGAGAGGCGCGAGATGAGCCGTCGCAGCTCCGTGGCTCGCGAAATGAGTGTATTTAGGAAATCCGAAGCGTCTCTTGTCGCCCCGCGAAAATGGCTTTGCAATTGGCGGGAGGAGAGATGTCGCTGGAAAGTGGGTAATGGAAGTAGACCAAGAACGGTTTATATTTAGTTAAAATTAAAGCTCCGTTCCTTTTTTATGTCCGCCCGGCAGTTTTTATGAATATTTATAAATCAAAATTTTCATCCATATCTGTGAGTAGTAAAACTTTACGCGGCTTAAAAGTAGCGTATTAAAAGACCATAAAAATCTTTTTCGAGTTACGCCATTTCATTGTGGAATCGGATTCATTTCAGCGTTAGATGGACGTAAAAGCCGCGTTTATTCCTCCGTTGCGTTTCAAAGGCGGAAAAACAATTGGAGAGCCAGCAGAGCAGCGAATCGCTTTTATAATTTGAAACAATAAAAAAATGTTCACTTGATATCCATTCGTTCCTTTTTTCCAAAGCTCATCTCCGCGTTTTGATATAGAGAACAAATCGGGGGCATCGAGGCGAATAATGAGTGCGGGGATTAGAGTGACGAGGAAAAAGCGACAGACCGAGAGGCAGAAAATGAAAAGAAGGAAATCCGCATACATCTCGGCGTTTAGTTTTCGTCCCATGTGTGTTTTGTGCACCAGCCACTGAGCGCCAGAAAAAAAAAGGATCCGGACAAAAAGAATGATGACGCGTTATTGTGCGCACGGAATTCCCCCGACGAGCATCTTTTATATATATACATGTACGTGTATTCCTGCAGCTGGCGCCACGTGTTGCGAGAACAAAGGGAAGGAAAAAGCGGCGCGTTCTGCTTTTTTTTTTGTCTCTACCCCTCTCTCTCCGACGCGCTTTCGAAACTGCGCGCGGGTTTTCGGAATTTTGATGCGCGCCCCGCTTCGGCGAAGCCTCGAATATCGTCGGCATAAATTGTCCCCTCACTAAAGGTCGAGGCTCGGCATCCATTTGAATGGGCAAAGAGGCATATCCGCTCCTCCCAGAACTGTTCATCCGCGGCGATCGCGAAGAGCTCAAGAGCGTCAAGCCGATCCGCGGAGGCGCATTATTCAGATTTTTCTGCGACTCGATACTTCTCGAGCGGCTCCTCGTAACGGCGCGGATTTTTCTTATTTCAGTCCTCGATCGATTCGAATAATTCGCCGCTTTTTCCTGCCGCCTTCTCTCGCGAGAGCCAAAATCGAACGGCGCTTTAATGCACTGCCGATTTCGGCCGCGAAATTGTGGCCGCCGCGCGATGCTGCGGTTTCGAGCCCGTAAAGCAGCCGGCTTTTCAGCGCTGATGGAAAATGCTGGTAAAATGAGAAGCTTTTTTTTATCTTTTTTTACTGTCGCTGCGAAAAACTTGGCCGGCTGTTATTTTTAAAGGTCTCGTACTTCGTTATTGCTTTTAAGGATGTTTTATGCGAAAACAGTAATGAGATGCAAAACAGAAGTTTTTGCAGTGGATAATACTAGTTTTATAGCGCTCTGCGATGAAATTGTTTTAAAAGTTTTGAAATAAGTGGTTGGACAAGATTTATAATAAGCTGTTCAATAAGGAAACGGGAATAAACCTTTTTTTTTTTAAAGTTTAGCATAGATAATTGAAAAAGAGATGGCTTGTAACGATTTTTGATGACTAAGAAGTACGAACCGTCCTTATAAATCAATCCCCCGTAATGTTCGACCTTTTAAAGTCTTTCTTCTCGGAAGTCGCTGCTTTTAAGAAAGTCAGTTAGGGTCTTCACCCCACTTCATAATTCTCAATTGGCTAGCTTTCCTGCGCTCTCAATTCGTCAGAATTGAAGGAGGGGCGGCTCAGCGTCTCTTCCTATTGAATTAAGGAAACATTTCGCGTTGCCCTCTTCAATCAATCGAGTTTTATTATATATACTTTAAGAGTCGCATTTTTGCAACAACAACTTTTTATATTATGCACTTTTTTTCAATTTATGAAACAGAATTTTTACGAGGATGAATATATATCGGAGTAAATCTTGCACGCCCTTTTTACAGGGAGTCGTGCTTTCGCCCTATAAAAGCGCGGCATTAATTTAAATCTCATAGAATAGGGCCTATATTTTGTTGAATATGAAAAATCTACAGAAAAACGAGCGCATAATATCCATTTAAATGCAGAAACATGCAAATCACGTTCCAGCACATTCCCATTGCGAAAGGCTTGAATTTCAGGCGGCATAATGAAAAGTTGCTTACAAAACTATACACAATTACTCAAGTGATTATACATTCGGCGGGAGAGTCTCTTTGGCTCTTCCACGTTTTCGCACATCCGAGCCTCGGATCCGGGCAGTTCTTCTTGTCCTGCATTCGTCCTCGAGTTTTCTGGACGCCGTCGTATTTCTCTGTGCAGTGCAAAAGAATGAAAGGGCGAGAAAAGGAAAAAGAGAGAGCAGGTAGCGCTGAAATTTTCATGAGGTTCAAAGGACTTTGAGGCTTTGACCGCAAGAGCAAAACACTCAATGCCACTGGAGTAAAAAGGGTACTTTGCATTTGTAATTCACTGCCGCACTATGCGCTGCTTCGCTCTCGTGAGTACGTGTGTGTGTGTGTGTGTGTGTGTGTGTGAGTGTTAGCCTGTTTTCGAGGTGCATTTTATATGGCGAGCTGCCTTAATACGATGAAACAAATGCCAGAAAAGAATCTGGGCTAAACAATGGCTCAAATAATTGAGGAGAAAGTGGGCAGAAGAAAGTGCGCCAATTCTTTTCGGAATAAGCTCTGCTTTGGAAAAATTCCAAGTGTGTTTCGTTTAAGAGGGCACAGCTTGGAATTAACTCAATAATTACGACAATCTGCTTCTATCCCGTATAATCGTATACGATAGGACATTTTGATTTAAAACAATTACAAACCCGACGCTTTTTTAAAAATAACTGTATTAAGCTGCGTTTGCCTGTACAAGTATTATCTTAGACTTTAAATTGGAAATCAGTCAAATAACGAAGATGATCTTTCCGCGGCTCAACCTAATTAACGAGCAAGCAGCGTCGCTCTCGGCAGTTCATAACAATGGCTTTTTCCGGACGCGAGTTGAGCAAACTCGGTGCGGCACTTGGCTGTTGAATTGCTGCACGGCGTTTGTACTATATGTATACAGGTTTCACCGCCCGAGTTCCCGACGTCTCTGCAGCGTCGACGCGGCGCGCTATCCTTTGACACTCGCGGGCGACACGTCAGGCTCTAATGCGATAGGATTCAACGCGTCGCCGAGCATTCAGTTCCATTCAAGGCTTAGCCTGCCGTCTCGCCGACGTTATACCATCCGATGCCTCGTTCTTTGTGTGTATTGCAGCGCGGTGCCGAGGACGTCTCTCCGTCTGCTTGCTTGGGGCGATAGGGCTGCGACTCCCGTAATTTCCCGCGTGTATTTTTGGATTCGGCCGCGGATGCGATGTTCTCGCATTTTTCTTAGATAAAATTTCTTATATAGATAAAATATATATATATATTATATTATATATACTTTCTTGCGGAAAGTTTTGCGTGATGCTATAGTTTTTATTTGAATTGAATATATGAATTTTATAATATTCTATTTTCCTATTTTTCTATTTTTTATATTTGAGATATTTATTATTTATTTTGCTAGAATATTCATTTGTAAGGGACGAATATTGGATATTTTAAAATCATTAACCAGTTTTATTTATTCAATTGTCCTACAAAATTCGACAAAGAATATTGAATAGCTCACAAAGAAACGTCAATGCAGAAGGAAGCCATAAAATAGTTCTTTCACTGCTTTAAAATTAATAATATAGGCTGTATTACTGAATAAATGAACAGGTCGAACAAGACTATAGATGGTTTTTCTTTAAAGTCTTGACAGCGCAAGTAATTAGCGCGAGTAACCTGCACAGCTACACAAACTTGAGAAAAGTCTTCTCATTCACGATGTTGTTCTATATATATATATGTATATATACACAAGTAGATCCTGGAAGGCATTTTGCAGTACGTCAATGTCGTTTAATAAGAAATTCCTCGAATAAAAATCTGGTGGCATCCGCCTCTGCTGCCGCTATACTTCGATAATTTGAAGCCTGTCTGAGTTTAATTTAATTCAACAATTTCAATCGACTTTAAATTCTTGCTTTTCACTTCGCTTCATTTTCCGCAGAATAATCGGAATTTTCAAATGAGATTTAATTGAATAAGCGAAATGTAACGCGGTAAATTACTTAAAGTAATCCTCTTCGAAGCTCCGCGTTCAGCAACGTGCGCTTCTTTCGCCGCTGGTATCCTCACTGGCCTTACGGATAAGACCAGTAGACGAAAAAAAAAAACCGAGAGGTTCGATCCTTCGGGATGCCGCTGCGCTTGCGGCCAATAAATAATGCATGAAATGGCGTGAACTGCATAATCACTGATGAAATAAAAGTTGAGAAGGACAAAAAGCTGCTCCTGGATTGATTTATGTTTTTTTTTGATAAATGTTTTGTAAAATGCATTTAAAAAGTGTCTCGTCTGTTTATTACATTATTGATTAAATTAACTTTAATCTATTGTAAAAATTCTAGAGAGTAAAAAAAGAATGTTGATAAAATATTTCATTTCCAATAAAAAATACTCTCCCAAACAGAAACCTCTATTGAAAAAATGAACATTTTTATGTAATTGAATAGTTTTAGTGTTGAATTTGATATGTTCAATAAAACTAATGTATTTAATTTTTCTTGATTAAAAAATGATTAAATAAATTCATAGATGTCTTTTTCCAATTATTATAGTTTTATATCGGTTGATATTTTTTTAATCAAGAAAAATGAAATACATTAATTTTACAAGTATTTGCTTTTCCTATTTATATAATTAAGATATTAAATTTTGAATAAACTATTTAAAGATTATTAGATTCTTATATAAGTAAATTATTTATTTATAATAATAAACGTAAACAACTTGCAATATTGCTTGAAGATTATATCGATTTTTCTACACTTTTCTCTCAAATACAAGCCAGTAGTCCAAATTCTTACTTGTAATATTTTTTAAAAGTTACATAACTTCAGTCGCAAATGCTAGGTAATTGCTACACTTGTATTAAACTCTGCTTCTCTTTGTCATTAAGTTTAGTAATTAGCAAAGTCTCGAAAACTTAAAAATGATCCACCGAAGAACTTCCATTGCTTGAACTCCTTATTAATCGGTCTGTCAAATGTTAAAGCGTTGATTACTTCTTACTTCTCCAGACATCGTAAGAGCTTGTGCAGTTAAAAGCGAATCGATTATCAAGGAGTACGTAATTGAGTCACTCGATATAAGTAAATCTATAATTTCTTAACTATACAGGATTTCTTGAAGTAGTGTATTAAATGCCAACTACGCTGACTTTGCTTCTCCTTCAGATGATTAATGTATTTTCGGTTTATTTCGAATTATTCTCCTCTTTCATAATTCAATGGTCGACAGTTTTAACTCGCAGAATCGTCTGAATAGTTTTGAAACAAAAGAAAATTAAGATTGGATTTCAAATATTATTCGCTTATTTTAATTTACTTTACAAGTACAACAGTTTCATATTCACAAAAAAATGTTATTTATGATGTTGAACTATAACTATAACTGATATAATTGTCAAAATCTTAAAAACAAAAAACATCAAACAGTGAACTTTATTTCTTTCGATTAACTCCTTAAGAAAAAGTTTTAAAGTTAATAACAAAATGTTGTAAAGTGTTGGGAGGAGCTTCAAGATTAAAAGGAAAAATATAACCCGTTTTCAAACCATTTAGCCTTTAACATATACACTTTCCGGAAACAGAGTGTGTCAAAAAATCAATTATTCAACAGAGCATGAAATAGCAAAAAAACGTGGCAGTCGCAGGACTGCTGGTACAGAAGTGAAATGTCATTTATCGTGTATAGAAGCTTTTTTGTACAGAAGTCACATGAAATAAAAATCTATATCTTGATATTATTTTCATCTTCAGTAAACTTAATAATATATAATTTTTAAACTACGTAAACGCGCTGATGTTTTCTATCCTTAATTTACTTGAATTTTTCATTAGATCTTATGGATTCTACTATATAGTCCGCTTTATATTTAAAACTATTAAAAAATTGTTTGGATAAAACGAACAAAATTTATAAAAATAACGAAGAAAAATATTTAGAAAAATAATGAGTTAAATTATTTTTTAGTGATGAAGAAAACAGTTTTTGATTTAGCAATTGAAATTTTATTTCTAAAATCCGCATGTTTTATAATCATGCGTCACCTCATTTATTAATAACTGGCTCTCATTTATTAGAAATTCGACTTTGTTGGCTGACTTCGATGCCTGCTTGACTAAGCAGTCTCTGATTGATAGCCACTCAAGCCTCATAAGGCTGCCGGATTGTCGTAACAAACAGGTAGAAGTTTCACTTCGAAACTTTAAAAAGAGTTTTAGCTTAACATTAATTTCAACATAATTCCGACAAATAAAATCTGAAGTTTCGAAGACGGTCTACTTCGAAGGCACTAGAATGCAGCGTCTCCTCGATAATCATTGGCGACATACACTGCCAGAATAAATTGCCGAAGAAGAATAAATTGCCGAATGCACGCAAGCAATGCGCTCGGCGCGGCGCGCGCTAAGCGCGCCCGTCGTAAATCGCAGGCATCGAGGGAGCGATTATTAATGATGTCGAATTTTCATCATGCGCCGCACATTTTTGTGATTTAGGGACTCCACCCGCGGGAGTTTGTTTATCCCGCCCAGGAAAAAGTTTAGGGTGAGCTGCAGCTGAGTGATAGAGGTATATATTGACTTAGAGATAATGGCGGTTGCTGTCGGGAATTGGGGTTTTTTCATTTTTAAATTTAACTCAGGAGATTATCAGTTGATTTGTTGACTATTATATTAACACCAACCAATATCCCCTGGTTTGCGAGTCGAACTGATTTTTCCTATTTTTTTTTTTTTTTTTTTTTTATTAAATGCTTTATTTTTATGGGGTGTATAGCTAGTTCTTTTAAAAGAAATTATTAGTATCATTCTATAATAACTTGAGATGAAAGTGATTTCAGATATGATAAAAAAACAATAATTTAATTATCAAAGAATAAAAGATACGTGTCACTTTGTAAATACTACATCTAAATCTTTGAGCGTGTTTTGTTTAAGCTTCGAATATGCATTTAGCTGTTGTAAATGTACGGGCATATGTTAAAGCAACAATATCACTGATTCTATAAGATGAACCGTACTCAGTTGATCCGAATATATTTCATGTGAAAAATTTAGTAAGTTTACAAAGTCATTTCAAGTATTAATTTCTTTAAAAATGTGTCTGGTTTGGCAAGTTATATTTGGAAGTAGTAGATTTCAATTCGCTAAAATTGCTTCCAAAAGATCGACTTTCTTTTTTTGATTTTTATTAGTTTAACATTTCGACTGAAAATCCGCCTGAAACACGATTCAGCAAATGATTTTCGCAAGCCCTAATTAGGTTTCATGCCAGAGCAACCTTCAATTAAAATACAAACTCAAAGCTAAAATTTTTAATGAAACTCAAACGTGTTCATGAAGCGGGGGCGAAAGTGTATTCTTCAAATAATTGCATACAGTTCTCAATCCAGGTCAGAGAAGATTTGTGCTCACTCGAGTTAGAATGGATCTTTAAGTAGAAAAGCGTCTGTTCTGTCAGCCGCTTTCATACAAACGACGCATATGCTGCGAACAGAAAAGACTCGCATGCCATTCAATCTCGGCGAAAGAGAAAATCGATTCTTTCAAGTAATTCTTTAGCTTCAGTGTTGCACAATGTCCAGGCTTTCGACGTTGCCCTCAGTTTTTCGCGATTCGTTTAGAATAGTAATATTATAAAAATAAAATCAATTGCATCTTTTGGAATAGTAAATGCAAATGGTATGTGCGATTCAAATTAATGTTGATTATTTATTGTAATTGTAATCCTGCGTTTTCATTTATACATACTGATAATAAGTTTATATAGGATAAGAATGTATTACGAAATATTAGATTTTTAGCACTTACCAGAGAAGAAGATGTTGAAGACGAATGAATGCTGTAAAGTACGATCAATTATGAAAACTATATTGTGTGTTCTTTTTATTTTGTAGATCAATCAAAATAAATAATACGTTAAAATGTGCTCCTAATATAGAATTTGATATTATTTCTATCCACGAGAGGATTTTAATTGGATTTTTAATTCGATTCTAGGTATTAACCAAAAGTCCCGTTACGCACATAGACGAGAGGCGTAAAACCTAGAAGTGCCGATATATTCCGATATTGTTCGAGGAAACTCATGCGAGGATAGGTAAGGATGCTTCAAGCTTAAATATAATTATCGGGCATACGAGATGACGCTAGCTATACGATAATCACCCGTTCATGCTTTCTCAACCAAAAGCTCTTCCTATTAAATGGTCGTTTAATCAGCTTTTAAGCTTATCGAGTGTGCCTTTGCGAAACTTCCTTTGTATCCCTTCCTTTATACTTGATTGCAAAATGCTAATGAATTGAGTTCCTCGAATTTTTCATTACAAATACTGACTGTACTCTGAAAAAAGATTCTTTACAATTACAAGCCATGCAGAAAACAATGCCGCATTATTAGAAATTTTCTGAATTCTTTAAATAAGTGCACCAAGGGAGTAAAGTTCCATTGGGATTTTGAATAAACAGAATTTTGAATATTTGCTTTTTTTTAGATCCCTTTATTGCATAAAAATGAAAAAGTTTATTCTACAATTTTGTAAAATATTTGGCATAAAGCGAGAGAAAAATTCAGCAGGACTTTACATTTCAGCTGGTCAATTTTGCCTCTGACTTTCCGGAGGCTATCTTACCGCGCTGTACATGTACCTATACAACGAAATTCAAAGTGGGTTACGTAGCAGAGTGCACGAAGCAGACAGCGCAAAACATATTCATTTTGTTTCCGAGTTCGTCATGTGTGTGGTTCAGGTCGTGAATGCCCAAGAAGATATCATGACGAGTTAATCAAGAAGTTTTTCTTTTTCGGGGCTCGAAAAAACGTGGCCTTTTACAAAAACTGAAGCTTGATGATGGAAGAGGTCGAAGAAATTGAATTTTCAAAAAGTACCTCCTCGAGAGGTAATCGTTTAAAAAAATGTTCGTACCTCTCGAAAGCAATAATTCCCCCCCGATAACTTCGGCCATTGCGCCGAAAATGTAGAATCACTTCCGAAAAGCAATTCTAAGATACGCGACGGAATTCCATCGAACTCATCGACAGTAACGGGCCCTCGTAAAATGCCTGCTCGCGTATATGTAAGAACCCGAGCTCAATTTCCGAAGCCCGCTGCCGCCGCCGGTGCTCGAGTTTTCGATTTTTGTACTTATCCGCAGACTGGCGCTTCCGGCCCTCGGGAGTTTGCGCCGGACCCATTAAACGCAAAGCGACGAAGCGGTGGCTTCCGGGCAGAGCACAAAGCGCGCTGCTGCTTTCCCTCCGCGACCGTTTCTAAGTACACAGGGGAGCGCGCAGGCTTTCGGCAAACAAACCTCCACGGTGTGCGGGTGAAATGCGCAGGCGCCGGGAGCGGAACGGAGATCGCGCCGAGAGGCTGCCTTTCGCTGAGGCGGCAGTAGTCGGTACGGCGCGACGCGAGCCGTCGCAGCTTTCCCCACCCCCCTCCGAGTGCTCCGCGACGATCTGCTCGCGGCTGATCCACGTGCCTTTTTCGTTGGTTTTTGCGCCGACGGTTCGCAGGCTCTTTGCCGAGCGTCGCCGCGCGGCTGTCGAGGAACGAGTGAAGGAGGGAAGCCTAGTTTATTGTGAGTGGCTGATGATTTTGCTTTGATTTTCTCCAGGTCTTGGCATGCGAGAATCGATTCAAGTAGATTTAGTAGCCTTTTCGAATTATTGATTGGTAATTAGAATTCAAATCTAAATTACTTGTACAAGCAGTTAGAAAACTGAATGTTTGCCGCGAAATGAGTTAATTTTATTATTTAAGTAAAATATAATAAAAATTTGTTCACAATTTTTCTAAACTTAATGAATAAAATAGATAAAAACAAATAAAAGTCCAAATTTCTATGCAATAAATATTCGATTAATTTGTTTTATTAATGCTGCAGAATAAAAAAAACGTAATATCTATTTCTGAATATAGTAACACATCGTACGTGACTTTAAAAGCATCAGAAAATAATGAGCCATTTGAATGTTTTTAAAGTGAAACGAATAATAAAAATGGAAACTGTTTTTTAAGCACTGCTTTTTACTGGTCTACTCGGGAATATTTTATAAATTACCAAGTTGCTTTTTCTACAATCGACATGAAAATTAGTCATGCAATGCATTTTTAGTCAAAGTTATCCTATTCCATGCAATTACAATGTGTAGAATATTTCGACCAATTATTTTCTTAATTAGACAAACGTTTCTGACTGTCTCTTGTGTTTATTATCTGGTGCTTTATAAAGTTTTTATCATATCGCGTTATAAACTAATTTTTATGTTAATTTCAACGAACGGTTTATATATAACATAGTCTCCTCTAATATTACATGCAGCGATAAAAACAGTTCAAGCTCAGAAACACGTAACTCATGTGTGCCCTAACTTTTTTCTTCCTTTTAACTACTACATAAAAAAGTTCCGATCTTCCACTTCTCATCGATTCGCTCGCGGCTAAATAAATGAGAATAAAGTTTAATTTAAAAAAAAAAAAAAAAAAAGAATGGGCTGTAATCGACGAGCGTACATAATTTAAATGAAACTCCCTCAAGAAGCGAGCCACCGCGCAATTCTTGCTCCAGCGTGTGGTCAAGTTTCGAGCCGAGTAAAATTAACGCTGCGGTCCTTGTGATTCTTTCGATTCGCTTCAAAGCGACCGGGGGGACCAGCACACACGCGATTAGTCGGTGGCGCGGGCTTTGCCAGAAACGCGCAAACAGAGCAACGAGTGGATTTCCGGCCGCGCGAGACTGATTACCGGTGGAATGGATTCGTTTTGTGCGCGGGAGTCGCGTTTAGCCGGCGAGTGATTGCGCTGAAGTTCGGAACTTGAGGAAATGGAGGGAGAGAGGGAGAGAGACTCAGTGAGAATAATTTATTCGCGGTCGAGATAAACTCGCGGAAACTCGACGAGATAGCCTCGGGGACTCGCGGAATGATGATGCTGAAAGCTTCCACTGCCGATGGAACGATCATTTGGAAATTTATTGAGGACGGCGAGAGTTACGTGCCAGCACTTGGAACTAATTAGTTCGCTAGGAAAACGTGCTCGCGAGATATTGTATTTCAATCTAACGTGCAATTTGTAAAGTCGTTAGCGAATTATTTGTCGCGCTTAACCCACTTCTTTTTTATTGCGCAATTGTAAAGATTAATGCGAACGGTGAGAATAAAAATCTTTTTACAGTTTGATGAACAGAAATTGTTTGTGAATGGTTAAAATTGGGTTATTTGAAAATAATAAAATTCATTTCGGTTAGATTGGTTTATCAATAAAATGAACGAATTTAACTGACTGCACAAATGAATTATCCTCGAGCTTACTTGCGTATCATCTGGATGTTTGTTTGGAAGGGGTGTTGTCACAGATCACTTCAGGAAAGATGTTCCCGTATTGTTTCGGATTCGTTTTGCACCATAGATTGCATTTTTTTTTTTTTTTAATCAAGTGTATATATTATAAATCATATATTATATGACTCGTAAGCGAAGAAATGTCTTTCGAGTCAGGCACCAAACTCAGCAATCTTAAGTATATAAATAATCAGAATAATTACAATATTTAATATTTGATTAAAAATAGAACGAGTTTTTATACAAAGAAATTTAAATATTTTGTCATTTTAAAAGTAAACATTGAAAAGTTATTTTGATATTAATTGAATAAAAGATATCCACGAAATTAAATAATTTTGAACAAAAATTATATTAAAAGCCCCTTCTCTAAAACATGAAAAAAACAAAAAGAATATTAAATGAATTTTTAAAAAAGATTTTAATGCACTGTCACCACGCGATCACTAGTAAAAGCTTATCCGATGAATTTTCAGCTCTTGCATTACGAAAGTTTCCATCCAATTTTCCCCGTATTTTTCCCGTAGAAAACAAAACAAGCAGCGAAAAATCTATTTTGTCACCACCGAAAGAGCCCCAGTGACACAAGCCGAAAACAACGGCAAACTCGTCAGTCAAATCCAACTAAAACTGTTAGTCAACGGGTGAATTAAACGGGTTAAATTATTCTCCACCGAAGAAGCAGGAGCCGAAAAACAGCTCCCCCACCGCGAAAAACTTGCCAAAGTATATAGTCGAGCGGGAAACTCGCACGCCAGAGAGTGGTGCGGTTCTTTGGTGTAACGCAGCAATTTCGCCGATGCGCTTGTTAGCAGACATCAGAGGCGGCAACGGCGCCCGGCTAGATTACAGCCCCCCCCCCTCTCTCTCTCTCTCTCTTTGTCGGCCTTACCGCTAAGCGGGAGATTGAATAAAAATTGGGCCCGTTGCGATTTAATTAGAAAAATCGCTAGAAAAATTCCGTTATCGCCGAATAAAATCGGACGCGTTGGCTTTTCATCGGTGAATTTGTCCGAAAGTCTATTTCTCTCTCTCTCTCTCTCTAGCCCGCGTTGCTGTTTCGAATTCGATTCCCTCGCTCGGCCGCGAAAGAGTCCGTGCAAAGCGTTTTTTCCTTTCGCCCGATTAGCGGTTTTCCGCCGGCGCCAAAGGCGGGCTTTCAGTTACCGCTCTCACGCTGTATCCCGCCGTTCTCAAACTCGTTTCACGTCCATTGACTATTTGTTTCTCTTTTGCTTTTGTGGCTAAGCTGCCGCACATTTTTGGACACGCTGTGTTACGGCTCGAAAGCCTTGCTTTCAGCTGATTTAAGTACTTCCAATGCGCGCATTTCATTAATTGTTTACTCAACAAAGTTGATAATAATTAATGATGCTGACAAATGTATAATTTGTCATTGTTGTGCATGTAATTAAAAGTTTAATTGTACAGCGGCAAATGATTATTCAGCGTGTATTCTCGTTTCATCGACGTTTATTAGTCGTTCACTAGACTTTATGACTTGCCAACAAGTGCAGTTATCCTTTGAATATTAAATCAACTTTCTTTAAAATTGTTTATATATAATTTTTTGCACGTAGACCTGAAAGCTGCATTTTACCAAGATTCGCACTTTGCGTCTCCCCAGGCCACCGATAAGCACGCCCGTTTTCACAAGCTCCTTCCTCTTTAAAGTTTCAGGATCCTTTCCAAGCCGTTCGAGTCTCCGACGAAGGAACTAATTCGTCGCCCGGCATCAAATCGCCAAGTCGGCGCCAAGACAGCCGATCTCTCGAGGCGGCTCTTCGCCTCTCATCCGTCGCCACTTCATTGTTTAGCCGCCGCTTGTATGATGCACAAGGCCGGCCGCGACGTGCTCGATAAAGAATGAAGGCGCCGCGCGGCGTCGAAAATCGATCCGACAGGTACGTTGTATCGCTTACCGAGAGACTATCGCGGGCGCGCTGATCCGAGTGCGCAGACACAATTTTCGCGAATGCTGTACTGTGCCGTAGGCTGTAAATAAAATTTAATTATAATTTTATATGTTGAAAGAGGCTTTGCGCGTCTGCGTACGGTCGCTCGCTTTGTTTTCGATTCGAAAAAAACCAAAAAAAATAGAAAATTAATGTACGCCGGCAGTTTGATTTCGATTTGCGAGCAGAGACGGATGCCCGTTAATCCGGTAGCGAAAAACTTGTTAAGTCAAAGTAAACATTCCTTATTTACTTGGGGGGTTTAAATTTTTCTTTTTTTTTCACTTTCGCGAAATCCGATTTCGCGCGCTTAATTAAACAATTTATCACTATTCATTCGTTCCCATTGCACTAAGCAAACATTCGTCGGAATTCCGTGAGTTCGTTCGAAAATAAATAGTAATTTAATTGAAATAAACCAGAGTACAGCTCGTACAACCATCCTGGAATAAATGGAAAGGTGTCGTTTCGCGAAGTGGAATGCCACGCATATAACATAGCCAATCGAGCGCCCTGATCCTAAGCATGGTGCGACGCCAAGAGCAGTCATGTCGTGAGCGAAATTAAAGAGGAGCCAGGACGGAGAAGCGTTGAGAACGAGCAAAGGGCCAAAGCGAGCAAAAATGGAGAGCAAAGCGCCAGCCAATTCCCCGGCGAGGCTAATCTACTACCTGCTGTTCATCCAGTTCCTCGTGCAATTCGTCAGCTTCTTCTACCTGTACGTGCACGTGCAGCGACTCGAGCACGAGATGCGGGAGGCTCAGCTGTTGCTGCCTGCGGCCCCCCTCCCCTGTTCCGCCGGCGTCGATTGCGCGAGCGGTGCCGGTCAGACGCTGCACAGACGGAGGCGCAGCAGCGCCATTCCCGCGCCCGAGGAGAACACCCTTTCGGAAACTTTCAGGGTAAGTCCATTCTTTTATCTTCGGGCTCCGGGTGTACTTTTCAAGCATCTCGATAAGGAGAATAAAGCCAGGGATGCAAAGCCGAAGCCGAGGAGCAACGAGTTCTTCGGGGGTTTCCGAGGCTTCGTTTTATGCATTTTAACGCGTACAAGAGAGGAAGCTTAAAATTAATTATGGACATAATTAACTTCTTTGTATTGTGAAAAATAATCCTTTAAACGGGCAATTTACGCGTTGGCTCAAATAACCCAAATTGGAATGTCTTTCAAACCTCTTTATTCCGCCGAATTAAAAATCATTTCCAATTGAAATTTAATTGACCTTTTCCGCGCGG
The DNA here is from genome assembly GCA_900474335.1 of Ormyrus nitidulus. Classification (NCBI taxonomy): domain Eukaryota; kingdom Metazoa; phylum Arthropoda; class Insecta; order Hymenoptera; family Ormyridae; genus Ormyrus; species Ormyrus nitidulus. The sequence goes on from UCOL01002267.1 coordinate 17,990, forward strand.
TATGTTATTATAGATAAAACAATAATAATCTGGGTTTTCATTAAAAAGCGAGAGGATCTCGTTTCTTTGGGGCGTCTCCGAGGAACTTTACGCCCTTCATTTCTGCAGTTCCCCATAATTTTCCTCGTCGCGGCAGGATTTCGCCGACCTCCTAAAAACGGGCGACGTGCGCCCCGCTATAAAAAAGATTCCAAAATTACGGCGTTTCAGCGACGCGCGATGATTGGCACGCGGAACGATCGTCGTAATAATACGCCGCCGGCAATTTCCATCGTCTATAAATCAAAGCAGCTGCAGCGGCCTCCTCTCGTCGGGCCCGACAGCTTAAATATTTGCGCCGCCGGACCCTCGGCTCGACTATGACTTTAAATTTATCGCGAGAGCGCACCGCTCTCCAGGAAATTAAAGAGGGTGCTGCCGCCCGGCTAGATTATGACCGCCGAGATTCATAGAGAGGAAAATCGGCCGGGGATATAGTGTCGAGCCGGCATAGAAAACAAAACGTACACAAACTTTACTCGTATATTACCATTCTCCTGCTCTCTCTCTCTCCCTCTCTCTCTCTCCTTTTCAGCGGCGTATAAACCGCCGCGAGAATGAATCTCCCGCGCGACCGGCTGAACCGACGCTCTTTACGGCAAAATTAATTTAAGTGGCTGATGTATTGCGGATTGTAAACTTTCGACGCGGTCATCTTTTTTAATTTGCGCGAGCTTTGTCAATTTTGTTTCCTTATTTAATGCGAAAATTTAACGTGATATAAAAAAAGATTTTTTTGAATGAAAGAAACGATTTCCTCTCCTAAGGGAGTTATATCGATGAAATTTTTTAATTACAGTAATAAATAAAATTCAATTATATTGCCAGCCGATAATCCTATAATCTAGCATCTGTATAGGAAACTCACCGGGAGTATCTGACGCGGTTGGGAACTATAGATAATATGATTGCGGCTAGAGATTAATGATCGAGAAATTCCTCAGCAAAACCTGGAGGAAAATTCGTGAAAAACTATTCCATCTCTGATTCGTTCCCTGGATTGTGGAATTATAGCAGGAGTCTTAATTAAATTCAAACTTTTTTTTCGTTTGAATATTCATAATTTCCCGTGCATTTCTTTGTACTACTCACATTAAAATGTTCGAAGAGTGTAATTTTTTTATTAGCGTAGTGGTATAATGGTTGTTACTTTATATATCTACCATTATTTTATATTTTCAGTGATAAGTAATTATTCTGTTCATCTTTTTGCTGAAAATTTTTTTAAAATCGAAAAGAAATGAATAAAAGGATGTGCGCATGCAGTTATCATATATCGATATTACATATCGATTTATTTGTATCAACAAATAGTTTAATATCTCGTGTTGCAATGAATTCCGAGCCTGCGAATCCAATTTGGGGGCCGGAAAAAAAGAAAATTCCACAAAACACTGTACGTCGCTCAGAGCTATTGTTCTTACACGGCTTTACGCGAAAAACTTTTCGTCGAACCGTTCAATATATATATCTGTACGTATATGCACACCCACTTGTAGAAAACTTTCGATGAAATCTCAGTTTTTTCGCCCTTCCTTCTCACTCGAGCGCCAATCTCGAATAAAGTCTCATTAAGCCGTCTTATACTCTCATGGGCGAAAATCTGAAATTCCAATTTGACGAAGCAGCGGGCGCTGCTACTTAGGGCAAATTCGTATTTATAACGCCTCAAAAGTTTTCTACTTTCCCGGCAGGCCGCACGGTCTGTTTGAGATTCGCTTAAGAGCCGACGAGGCAGGAAAAAAACAAGAATTAAGAGAATAAAAAGGGAAGCGAGGAGAGAAGCTGCAAGAGAGAGTAGGAGAGAGAGAGAGAGAGAGAGAGAGAGAGAGAGAGAGAGAGAGAGAGGGAGGGGAAGACCTTTTCCCAGTGTTTACTCATAATAGAGCGACGCCGCCGAGCGGCTAATAGAATCGCGGCTATATTACAAGCACTAAACGGCTTCGGCGGTCCAATATCCGGTAATTGCGAGTGCGCAAATAACTTAAAATAGTTCGAAAGCTCAAAGATAGATTTCCCATAGTTTATTTTTTAAGATGGAAGATTTACTGAAATTTGACCAATTTACTCGATTTCGACACGCTCTGTCAAGTTTTTAACGAGGCTTTTCGGGCGAAATTTTACGGTTTTAAATTTGAAAGCCTGCATAAATGTAGACTCTGTGTTTGTAATTTTAAATTCTGTTTCGTTTTTAAAGTTTCGACTTTCATAATTAATTTGTTTGCGAGCGTTGATGGAACGCTTTTCAAATCTATAGTGGCTCATATATCCTCGAGTTTAATCTGTAGAGGTCTGAAACTACTGGTACTCGTTTACATTATCGGTGCTTTTTATACGATGAAGACACATTTTACGTAGCCATCTTTTCCTGGCCTTTGAAATGTTTTCAAAATTCAAACGAACCAGGTAAAATAAATGTTCCGCGAGTGGATAGTTTTGAAAAACTTTATCCCTAAACTTAATACTACAGTTCAATAATCGATCCATTGTTCGTGATCTGTGCTCACGCATCATAGAAGAGTCTGCTCCCCCGACAAACTTACTTACGTCTCCTTTCTTTGGTTGTTGTTCTGGGTTCGACTTTGCCGCGGATGGTACGTCTTTGCCCTTTTCCTTCTCAGGAGCTCGTGCTTCGCCTGAGAGGGCCCTTGAACTTTAAACGAGACGATCTCAGTGGATGAATGTAACGATTCTTCATTATTGATCGAGTACTTTAAGCCCTATCACCGCAGTTATATGAGATCGAACAATAAACGATTGTCACTTCAATCAATAGAGGGCTGATTAGCAAAGCCCGGGACCTCCTTAGAACATCCTCGATGGTTATGGAGCTGAAGGCAAGCTCGAGGAAACCGAGGATCCGGAAGGACTTTCGAGATCGTGCGATGCGAGTGAGAGCAAATCTTTGAAACAGAATAAAGTTAAGATTCTGTGCAAATCAGCTCTATCATGCTACCCTGGTGACGTCCGAAAAAATAACTGTTGCACGAGCTCAATCACGGGAACAGCTTAAGCGTAATGAGTTCTAATAGTGCTTTGAATAAATCAATACGATAATCGTATAACATAGGATAATATAGAAATACGGGAAATTAGCAGATTACGTTTTTAAATTGCATTGTTAATTAGAAATAAAATATATTACGTAAAATTAGAGAAAATATTTCAGTCTTGTATTATTAGCCACTCATTTGAACTCGGATTCAGGATGAAATAGTATAAATATTTTCAGAATAATATTGTCCTTCAATTTTGGTGCGTTCCTGTTTTCCTATGGTCCTGTTTTTTAGTGGTATTGATTATGGACTCGAACATTTTCTTTACTTTTTCAACTCGAATTTTTCAGGGAAGGCTTTCAGATAAAGTTGTGAACCAACTTTAATCTCATTATTGATAGTTATTAGGATTTGATTCGCACATTAGTGATAATGCCTTTCCTAGTTAGAGATGTCTCAAGTTGAGCGTCTAAATTCGAAAAATATTCGAATTGTGGAGTCTTCTCCGAGTTAGTATCTTTGTGACTTGTTGACTTTAGCTCAATGTATCCTTGTTGAAATTATTTTTCCAAGCCGTCCTTGCCCATGCTTGTTTATAGGGGATGGTCATATTCTACACAAAACAACTGTACACGCCTTTTTTTTTGTTTATATATAGATATACAAAACATAGGCGTGTACAGTTTGTTTTGTGTAGAATATGACCAGTCCCGTTTATAGATCTGCTACTTTCTGGCGTATATGTTTTGTCAGATGTTACTGCCTCTTGTACGAGTTGCTTTAATTTTTGGTTACCTTAAAGTACGCCATTAAAATCGTTCTTTTTCTTTTCGTCCGCGATTCGGCTTTCTATATTTTTAGCCACGACTGAGTGAACTGCTACGAGAGCTATACTTGTACTAATACTATGGCTTCTGTTATTACGCTATACCTTTCCACTATGCGTTTGGCGCTATTATAAGAAGAGATGAGCCATCTGCAGTCACGCACTAAGGCACTGTTTCTCTTATTAAAAATCTCAGATGGTTTTTCAGGTGAACTCTCACCTGAGATTTTGCTCTAAATGCTGCAAAACCTCTAGAATAATTAGATAGGCTGGGCGTACGACGGTGGCTTTTGCTGCGACGGCTGAACTTCTGTGCCACGACTGACGTCGGGCTGCTTTGATTCTTGAACGGTCATGTTTCTTTATCTCTTCGTTATTGATTATTACTCGGTCTCTGATGTTGCTGACTTTGTCTCTTTATCTTGGCGAGAGTAGGAGCGCATTTCCGATGTTCTGATTGCCTACACTCAAAGGCTAATGATTAACTCTGTTCTTCTTCTCGTGCACTCAAGGTTTCATTTATTTTCCGAACGATAAGTATTCTTTGAGCCCGAACTCGTGATTGGAATACGAAACATCATTAGCAAAGAGTTACTGAATTTTTTGCGTGATTCTAAACGCGCAGAAACACGGAATAAAGGGCAGAACAATAAATGTTATAAAATTATCGCAAAGCATATTAAATATAATGTTATTAAATGAATTGGAGCACATCGTTAAAATTATTATTTACAAAGAATAATCAATATTATTATTCCATTTATCATTAAAATTCAAACATAATTAAAATCTTGTGTATAAAGTCTTACCTTTTTGGTGCATAAATAAAAGAAAACAATAATGCTAATTTATTCTGGAGATTTTTAACTTTATACATAATAAAATTAAAAATCGTGAATTTTGAACAATCTACATTTTCAGAATTAATTATTAGATTAAAAAATTCTTCAAAACCTTAAAATTATATTAGGATGAGTAAGTGAAATTCCTTAAAATAATTTCGTATAAAGTCTATAAATAAGTCATTAAACGATTTTGTTATAAAACCTCTTGCTTGTCTAATCTAATTACTATATATTTATGAATATTGAATCGTACTTCCTGGACAGATGATGCGGCATTGTCTATTAATGTAATTATCAATTTATTGCAGGGTCGTGACGAAAAGGATAGCTCGAAGGAGAGTAAGACTGCTCCACTTAAAGGGGACGAGTGGGTTTGGCTGTCGGCGGATACTCGAATACCGGTAAGTACCCCTCCATTTTATACGCTCAGAATGCTGATACGTGCAAAATCTTCGTGCACGCGAAACTTTTTCTTATCGGCATACTCGCGCTCGAAACTTTTATAGAAAGGGTGCGTATATAATCAAATGTTCCCTGCAAACTAAATTATAACTTGCTTGTAAATAAAATGCGCGGTGGATATAGCTCCTGTTTGACTTTTGTGCTTTATGAACCAATTGAATTATGAACTTTTTTAATTTTTCCTACAGTTTCCTTATTAGTTCTTGCGGCATTTGCCGTGCAAAATGAATCTCCGGCAAGTCTCGCGAGAAAATTTTTTTAAACTCCGATAGCTATTAATAAAAACGCAAAATGATTCGGGCTACAAAATTTTTGCCGGAGCCTGCAGTAAAGAATAGAGTTTTGTAAAAAAGTTTTATGTTAATCCTTCTTTGGATCGAAAATCAGCTCCATCGAGGAAATCCGCGGCTAAAAGCTGCTTCAATATAGATTTGATCCGCGCAATTTATTCGACTCCACGCGTTGACGCGGCTCGCTTAAGGTATCCTTTAAAACCGAGCGAATGCATTACACTTTTATGCGACGCAGCGCCATTTGTACTTCGCGCGGAATTACGACTTTCGCGAGAAGGAGATAAAGCTTGGCAGTATGAACGTTTCCAGCAGATATACGCGACGTCGTGTCGCTTCATTTTTCCAGAGCCTAAGATCGCCCAGGGAAAACGCCGGCTTTTTATCCCATCGAGTTTGGCTCTCCTGTCGCCTTTGTGCGCGATAGCGATTGATTCTAAATATTTCAAGCGAAACTCCACTCGGGGGCACTCCATCAATTTTATTAATGATGCGCCCTACTCGCGCGAGCAAAAACAACTGCCAGGCGACGACGAGCGAGGAGGGCTTTCTTCCCGCGCCGCCCTCGCTCTTTTTTCGAGCAGGCAGTGCAGCCTCTTTTTTTTTGCTGAGGTGTACAGAAGCGTTATCCGCTGCGAGAGGGAGCGTGGTTGTTGCTGGCGGAAATCGCTCGGGTTCGCCGACTGCTTTTTTCTTTTTCTTTTTTTTTTTTTATGCAGGCAGTCATTTATTATGCGAGACATCGGCTGTTGATTAAGTTTTATGGCAGTTATTGGAGGGTGGATCGAATGAAGGATGGTTGGAATTGAAATGAAAAATTTTCATAAATTAGAATTTATAATTGGGAAAAAATTTGAATATCAAATTATGGACTGAATAATGCTAAACTTTGGCAATTTATATCTTGTTTATATCCAGGCGGATGATTGATATTTTTTGAAAGTTTTCTAAAGGTTTTGAATTAAAAACAAGTTTAGTAGTGAGCCCGGTTGACCAAATCAAGTGCAGTTCTACTTGTGCGTTCACGTTCAAAAATGTGTTGACTGATGATTTTGAAAGTCATTAAGCTTTAGTTTCCTGAGAGTTAAATTTCGTTTCAGAGATAATAATTTTGAAACTTTATATTAGATTACTTGGCTTCATAATCAGCGACATAGAAAAGCTGCAAATCACGCAAGAGCAAAAAGGAGGCGTCGCTGCGGCAGCAGCGGCGGTTCCAGCTCATTACCGCGTTGGCCCGTAAAAAAAGCTAAAATCGACTGCCTTTCGCGAGCTTACCTTTGAAAGGAAAGGTTGAAATGGTATAAAGCACCTAATGACACAGGAAGAGAAAGAGGGAGAAAGAGGAAAGCGAGTCTTTTGAATGGCCAATCTTAGCCCGTATGACAACGACGGCATTTAGGGAAGCAAATGACGGCGACCTCCATCCGGCCGAAGTTGTGGCCGCTGCGGCACTAAGCAAAGGAGAATTGATCTCCGTGCAAAGCTTCCATTTAAAGCTTTCCTCTCTCTCTCTCTCTCTCTCTCTCTCTCTCTCTCTCTCTCTCTCTCTCTCTCTCTCTGGCTGCTTTCAGCCTCAAAGTGGTCTGAGGGAGAAAGACGTAATTCGTCGCGCGATCTGTCGTGCTTCTACGAATTCCTTTTTGATCTGCTGAACCGCGACAAAAGCGACTGTACTTTCGGCCTTTGCATAGATTTCGCGATTAATTAGCCCACTGCGTGTGACGGCTTAATTTCGCTTTTTATTGTTATAGTTTTCTTAGTTACGTTTCTTTTTTATCAACTCCAAGTGTCGAGCTCAACTTTCTTGCTAATAAATTTCGCGGCGATAGAAAGCACAACTTCTGACATGAAATTGTATGTTTGGCGAGAATTTCTCGGAATACGAGGTCGCGAGAATCGCTTTTGATTTCAAAATTTGTTAAGGTGCATTTCTGCAATGCACTAACTTTTGATTATAACCATTACTTAGAGTTTCTAAAGCTTCTGTACATGATCGGAGAAGCAGTTCAAACTCAGTAGACTGAAATTTTAATTCATCGTTTAATTAATTAGATTTTACGAAATTTACGTAGGCCTACAAAGGAATGGTTTAATCTCGAAAAAAGACACATGTCTTTTTATGTATTTTATGGTACTGATTTCAATCTAAGTTCTTTTTTGGGGCACTGGGTTACTTAAAATTAAAAGACTCACTTAATCTTCTTTCGGCGAAATGAACAGTGGGGCCGATTTACTTGATTTTTGAACAATAAAAGAGTATTTAAAAATCGGTCTGTGAATTAGAACCTCAAAATAAACAGCTAAAAGTATACTGCGTGTATTGATAAAGTTTTATAGTATAATGAAACGAGTTTAATTGTCTTGGGGTTAAGGGGCATCCCGGTATTTGTAGTAGACTAGTGAATGTTAAATTCAGTGAGAATTTACAAGAGAAATGTGGGTCACATTTACAGGGACCACCTTAGAAGAGGAAAACTTTTCACTGCTTTAATATAACAAAGACGTATAAAAAAAGCACTGCATGCATGCACCAAGTTAATTCATTTTGCATTTTCCTGATAAAATTACATTCAAGAATATAACCATATCAATTTTTTTGGAAAAGTTTATCAAGAATATAATTTATATGTTTATAATTTCCGTATAGTTGCAGTCAAAGTCTTTATTCCCTAGAAAAGATCCTTACCCCTAATTTTCGCGGGATTAGAAGGGCTTGTGCCAAATACTTGTCGCGGGCCTTTGTTTTGCGCCGCCAAAGTACGTTGAGTTTCGAACGAAGCAAGTCGCACTTAACGAGCAGCGACTCAGAATTTCGTCAAATAAAGTTAATTGTAATTACGTAATCGTCTAGTATTAACATTTAATGTAAATGTAATAGAAGTAATGTAAATGTAATCACCCTTGAAATAATTGAAATTTTATTAAATATACTTTATAAGTACGTATTAAATTACAATTCGTCGGATTTTAATCTACCGACTTTTTAAGAACTTCAAGAATTGTTGACCCAGATGTAGGGAATTCTTGTTTTCTTTTCAATCCACTACAATATAAATTTAAGGGGACAAGCCTGAGTTGAAGCCTAAGAAAAGATAATAATTGTTAATTGCAAAAATTAAAAAATACAATTTTTTTAAATGTCTCACACTTAAGTGGCATAGAATCGACAACAAAAGTGTTTGAATATTTTACAGCTCCACTAACTCACCAGTTCAGAATATTTTCTACGGCAAGTGACTTTTTATACTTCTGAAAATAGGTTTTCTAAAGAAATTTCAATAATTGGTGTTCCGAATAGGTTTTTTAGCCTAGTTTATGTATTTATTTTAGATGTTCATTTATGCAATTAACAATTATTATCTCAGGTTTTAACTCAGGGTTGTCCCCGAATATTGTAATAAATATTTACTACATTATTATACATTAAACCAGGAATATCATTTCCTAAAATATATCAGCTGTAAAAAAAATGTGTTTGTTGGTTGAAAAATTATCTAGAGCATTTATACTACACGGAGAGAAATGTTTCAGGAATTTTTACTAAAATTTCACTAAAATTTACTAAAAAGTATGGTAATTTTTTGGGTTTTGGCAGTCTGTGCTCGCTTTTCTAAAAGAGTATAGTAATTTTTACAGAAACTTTTTCTCCGTGTAGTATTACTTATTGGGTAGTATTACGATTC
>UCOL01002268.1:0-27039 GCA_900474335.1 Ormyrus nitidulus
CCCCTCCCCCCACCTCTCTCCGCGGGCAGGCCACACGTGCAGCGCGCACCAAAGAGCGACCGGATATATAGGCGTTTATCGCGCGCTCGCCGCCGCCGCCGCCGCCGCCGCCTGCATTTGCGGAAAGCGCGCAGGGGACGGAAATAATACCGGCGACGCTCGCAACTTTATGCAACGCCGCCGCGGGCTAAATCGACGAGCGCCCGCGGCTAAAAATATTGCCGCGACACGCGCGCGAGCTAAGCGAGCCGCTTCTGTCGCGCCCGATATCTCTGCCCGATTCATTTTTTTTCCTATCGGTTGTTGCAGCTGGAGGGGAGGGGGGCAGGATTTTTCGGGGTTCCCGAGCTGCGAGGAATGTCGAGCGTTTGCTGCCGGGATATTGGTTTGGAAAGCGGAGTGGAACGGAGCATTGATGTGGTTTTCGAAAGAGAAGGGTGGCAATTCTTGTGAAAAGCTTCACTTAGAGATCGATTACTGTAGCTTTCGAAATTGAATTGTACGGGGGATTTTTGCTGCGAGAGGAGAAATTGGATCCGTCGTGCTGTAAGAGCAGAGATCTCGATACCTGGCTTTGGTGTTTCTGGATGATTAAAGGGAAACCGTGTTTGGTATATGAGAATTTATTGAGTTGCAAAGGAATAGTGCTATTTAAAAAACAATTTCCGTTTTAAACGGTGAGAATAGAAAAAAAATTGTAGTAATAGCCTACTTAGAAAATAATGTTTACTGCCTGAATGTGAATCATTAACTCCTATGAATAATAATTGTTCTTTGCGTTTACGTATTTTTATTATAAAAGAAATTAAGCATTCAAGCTGACTAATTAACATTATCAAAGAAAATTTCTTCTTTTTTCCTGATACGTTATTGATTAATGAAGCATTTACATCCACGAATTGAAATGTCGATAGTATACTCTAATATTCACAGGAAGTTTATCTCCGCCTCAAACTGCAACGTTCGCAGGCGGCAACAGACGTGCTTTCGCGCGATTTCTGTTGCACAGGTTTTCGCAACTACGCAGATACACGTAAATAGGAGAATGTATATGCGTGTGTTTGTGAACGAGTTTTCTTGGCACGTAATTGTCTTATGAACACAAAGCATTTTTTTCGCATTAAATATTTATCTGTTTCTGAAACGAAACGGTGGTTGGCCTTATTCCCCGTCTCGTTTACCGCATCGCGAACAAAGCTTTTGTCGAAATAATGCGCTTCGGATAATTTTAAATAGAAGAACGAAATCAAAAACACTACTTCACAAAGGAGAAAAAGGACACAAAGAAGCGTTTAAAATAAGAGGTTTTAAATTACTAACGTTTAGAAACAAATAACACACCGATTACTATAAAACACTGCATCCTCGCTCGAAAAAGCTGAAATATTATCGGTGTAACGACCGGAAAAAGAACGAAAGCAAACAAAATGACCCGACTCGACTCAATCCGCAGTACAATTAAACGTAAAATAAACAACTCTATATATCGGAAATCCAAGCGAGTCGGCAGAGAGCCGCGATATCTACTCGCTTTTGCGCAGCGCTCGTAATTGACCTGTAAATCGAAAGGTTCTCTCGCGGGAAGCTCTCCCGCAAATCCCCTCCCCCGTTGCAGCGCGCCCTTCCGCGATTTTCAGAGCTGCCCCGGCGAAGAGAACAAATGGAAGGAATAAAGTCGAGCCGAGTGTGTTTACCGTTGTGCTCGGCACGTCTCTGTCGATAAGCAAATTATGCAATCGGCATGCGACGGCAACCGTTCTCGAGAATCGTCTATACTTTATTCATAATGCCGATGAGAGACAATCGATCCTCGTTAAGCTACGTTTTATCGTGGCGTGGGGGTTTGCTTTTTTTTTTCTTTTCCGCTGAAAGGGTTGTTTTCGCGCGGTTGTCAGACGGTGTCGGGACGTTACGAGAGATTGTAAAGCAAGTGAGCCTTTGCCTTACATAAACGGCACTTATTCGGTGCAAAAATATCGTTGTTTTTTTCCGCGCTGCATTTTTTTCAATTAATTTTCATCCGCTTCGAAATACCGGGTAATCCTCGCCGTTCGCGACAATTTACGCGCTTCGTTTTAATTACGCCAGAATCCGAAAGGACAATAAAAGCCAGTTGCACTCTATCAGTGCGTTAAATCCCCGAATATCTCTCCGCTGCCAAATTTAGCTCGCAGAAGGTTAAACAGCAGATTAACCAGGTTATAAAAACGAAATTGACGAAAAAAACACCAGCGGTATCTGGATAACGCCCGATAAAGTACAAAGCAAAGCAAAGAAAGCCCCGATAATTTGTTGAAAAAGCCAGATAATGCCGGGGTGTGAATACAGTGACATAACGATAGGCCCTCGCTCGGTGTGAGTGAGCGCGACTGTGTACGCGCGGGAGGCATCAATGAGGGGCCGATGGCCAGAGAGAGAGAGAGAGAGAGAGCTTACGCTCAGAAAGAGCCCCGTTACGTAAAAAAAAAAATCGAGAACGCTCGCGATTACAATAATTATTAATATACCTTGCTATCGGCTTTTTCTCCCGAGGCAGAGAGATGCAAAAAGCCACACGCGGCGAAATCAATGAAGCGATTCCCGGAATCTAACGTGCAGAAAAAAAAAAAAAACTTATCGCCGGACGAATTCGTGCGCACATTTCGCCCGTTTTTTGCGGCCGCGCGACGCTAAATTTAAACCGCCTCCTCTCTCGATGCACCGTGTGTTTTTTTCTTTTTCTTTTTTTTTTTACCAGCGGGAGAAAATTTATGACGCAGGCCAGATAAGCCGCGCGCATTTGTGCAACGCTATCTGTTTATTGAGAAATTCGATATTCCCCCAAGGTAGTTAATATTTTTAAGCGCTGCCGCACAGCTGCCGCCTTCGCTTCTTTGTCCTTTTGTTTACATAACAAAAGACGCAAGTTTATCAATGCGGTTACGCAAGATCGGCCGCCGCCGCTGCTGCTGCTCTTCCTCTCCTAAGCCCGTCTTTCGGAGGGACGCGATCGCAGTTGCATATGTATATCGAGACGATCGATTCTTATCAGCGCGGCAGATTTTTCCAGAGCGACTCGAGAGAGAGACTCAAATATTCATAAATTTTTTATATAACGAGCGTTTATATAAACCCCCCCGGACCGGCGCGCCGACCGAGAGAGCAGAAGCGCGACTCGTTGCCAAACGACTCGCGCCAATTCGACCGACCGATGCGTAGTGCGGCGAACGCCGAATCCGTTTCTTTTTATACCCCGTCGATCGATGCAGTTTGTTGTTATTGATTCTGCCAATGTTGATAATGCACGAGATTAATATACTCGCCGCCGCCGCCGCCGCCGCGCGGCTGCGAGAAAGACGTACTTCGGCGGGCCGTTGAAAAGTTTATACGAGACGTCGCGGGGAAAACAAAATGTTTTATTTTCGAAGCTAAAAATAAGGAGTGTATGCAGACTTCGGAATATGCTTCATCACTTATTTACTTCGGAGATTTAAGGAAAAATATCTGAATAATTTCTAAAGTTTCTTCTCGTGCATTTTGCGCATTACTTTCAACGTTTACTTTACACCTAGAAATGGAAAAAGTTTAATATATGCACGAATTTATGGACCGGAATTATTGAATAAACTTTATACAAATTCATGCATAAACTTGCAACATCTATACTGCTCCGTAAGATAAACGGTGCAATAAATCTAAATCTAAATCTTTATAACTTCTCTCTTTCGTAAACTTATGATGTCAAGTCGCACGTGACGAGGAAAAGAAATTATCATTAAATATTTATTAACACGCGATACCAGCGGTTTAGCGTGAAATTTTTTGTTGCAACCTATATTGCACACCCAAAATACATGTACGCTGTTTTCATCGCGTACTAATCGATTACCATATTGAAAAATTGGAGTTGTTTAAAATATATATTAATTTATGAATATAATTTCATTAATTTTTATTGCATTAGATAAGCCGAGGTTGCCTTCATATAATTACAAAATTAAATATAAGCAACTATATTACATACATATTACGGCTGGGCAACGTAAGGATTACAAATATATATAACATAATAAATTATAACATAGATCGTAATTATTACGTGTACATTGTAACACATGCTAGCCGCGCTTTTATTTATATTCAAAAACCGGTTCGAATTTACCGTTCCGAGATTAACGCATGAAAATAATTCATTTATATAATCAAATCGAGTGCGTATTGAAACTGAAACGATATTATAAAATTAAATAGGATTAAACTAATTGAAAGTATTTCACGCACGAATTTTAAAGCAGAGAGACTCACAATTTTATTGAAGTACCTTCGCAAATGTTTCGTAATATGTTGTTTGTCTTTAGTTACACAAAGTAGCCGAGATAAAACATTATATAATAACTATATTGTTACTACTAATTTTTCAAAATAATGCGGTAAACAACATTTATAGGTTGCAAAGGCGTAACTAATTTATTGTTTTACGTAAAGCCAAAACTAATAACCATCGCGAAAACTCGAAACCCCAGCAATCGTTTTCACAAAGTCTCAAACGCCTTATTTATTATTCAAAGTTCAAAAAAAAATCAGCACTAAAGTCTCCTTCCTCAAAGTAGCTCAACCAAGCCTGCCATCCAACGACGCGGCATCCATCAAGAATCCCGCCCAAATCTACAAAATCCCCAAGCCCCGAACGGCCAATAAAACAATAGACGCGACCACCGCGAGAAGAGGCCGCAGAGAAAGAAAACAGGCACACGGCGCCGTGTGGCATTAAACGCGCGAGAGCCGCGCCGCTGGCAGCGGCACCGGTTACGGTGCTTTTCACGGTCAAGTACCCCGGCGGCCGCCGCCGCTTCCGTTCGATAGTTTCCTGGCCGTGCGACCTACTACTACTCTCTCTCTCTCCCGCGCGCGCGCAGCCATTCCTCGCTCGAGAGAGCGAGAGCCTTCTCGCTCGGTGAGAAGAAGCGAGGAGTTTTCTTTCGAGCCGTCGCGTTCAATGGGACGTTGCTCCGTCACGGTGGAGGAGCGCTATTTGCGGAAAACGGTCTGGTGAAATTTCGTGCGCCGCGGCGTATTCATCGAGGACAGAAAAATAGTAATAATCGCTTTAGCGCGCGTGTCAATTAAAGAAAACCGCGTTTTTTTTCTCGGAATAAACACTCTGTTTCATTAAGTATATTACATAGTCAAGCCTGCGGTTTGCGTTATTATTACAGATCGATGCAGTATACTTAAAGTCGAGCTCGGCCTTTTTAGCGCTATAGTTATGATATTGACGGCGTGGGTATCGTGGGCTCGCACTAGAAATTTTCCTGCGGGTTCGATGACGGATGATTTTGATCGGCACAAGTAATATTATTGTGTTCGCGTGACGTTTAAGATATGTATTGAGTTTTATCGCAGGCCATAATTCCTTCGATGAGAAAACATTTTAAATAAGTTATGTAAAAAGATTGCGCGACTTGCATTAGCATAAATAACGACTGTTCGCGGCTCAAGTTCTTTCAAATTTTTGCTGGAATATACGTTTCGTTCGTGATCTTAAATCTTAGTCGTAATGAACCCGACTTTTCGGTAATTAAAGTACCTTATGGTTTATTGTTCTTTCGCAACTGTTTGAAACGGATTGCGTGACGAAAATGTTCCAAATGCAAAAGAATGTTAAATTCCGCTATTTTAATACTTTGTTGAGAAGCGGTGCTTTATCAAGAGCAGGACTTTTAATGCGATAAATATATAAACCGCTGCGCGGATAATGCGTCAATCTATTTTTAGATACGTTCCTATCCGGTTTCAGATATGAAACGCTTTTCGAAAACCGCAGGAAGGAATGCAGTGTATTTCTCGAATTATTTACAACCGCTCTTGCAAACATTTGTAACAAGCTTCACAAGTCGGGAATTCCTCGCGCAACCAACCAAATTCATGGCTTAGTAAAAACCCGACGAAAACGACCACATCCCTATAACCGTCGCGCGGCTCGGCCGCCCTGCCGCGCGGTTACGTAAGATCGCGTACATCAGGCTCGCGTCTTTAACGGCTATAACCATTGGAAAATCCCGCCTGAATAACGATGCAGCGGGCGGATTAGTCATACGAAAGAAATCGCGAGGGCGACACCTCCTTTTTTCCGGCGGACAAAGAGAGCTGATAGGAGATATCTGCGGAGGAGCAGCCGATGCGCGCGTGTGTGCGCGTTCGTGTGCGCGTTTCAATTTCTGCCGGAGATTATTGAAACGTTATTTACGACGGTGATTCTTGGAAACGGGTGGGCTGATACGGCCGCGCGCGAGAGATGCTGTTTTTCGAATTCGCGGTGAATGATTGCTTCGATTGAATCCAAGTGGGCATTGACGGATGATTGATTTTGCGGGAGAATTGAAAAATTAAGGAGGGAGCTAAGCGAGGCTGGAAAAATTAGATGATAGACGTGAATGTATGAGGTGTTAAATAATAAGTCTGACCTATATCGGGAAATTCGTGCGTAAGAAACCAGTTGAGAATTTTTATTGCTAAATTAAATTGTGTAACCTCCCGCGGCATTTTGCAATTTCTTCGAGTTTTTGCAGTAAATTTTAAAACTCTAAAATTTTAGATTGTTAGATTGTGCATTTAAATTGATTCTTGGGAGTTGAAATAATGCTGGTCGGGATGTATAAAAGTTGCGCGAATGTCAATAAGTTGAAAGAAAAATATGTTAATCCAAAATAAAGTGTACAAGTATAAAAGCTTTGAAGTGAAGTTTCCTTTGGCTACCCGATCAATTCCATGAATATAAACTTCAGCTGTCTTATTTCATACATTTGTCCAAACATGTTTAATGCAGCTGAAGATCAAAATCTTATTCATTATATCGACGGAAGAAATAAATTTTTCAACGATTTCGAGAGAAACATAATTATTTCTTTATTCAAAGAAGTAATAGCAACCTCCGGCCTTCCACCCGTATAATATCGTGCCTCCAGTTCGCTCCTCGCAATTGCGTAAAAAAGGAAGAGAAAAGGCTCGGCCACCGCGCACCGTAAACGCACAATGTGGCAAAAGCACGAAAGAGAAAGACTACAAAATATATATACACCCGAGAAAGAGGGGGAGAAAGAGGAGAAGCAGAGAGAGAAAGAACGCTGGCTTGCTTTTTGCCGGCGACGAGACCACGACGGCGGCGGCGGCGGCGACGTTTGCCTCGTCCTTACATAACCGCCTTTTTATTACGTAATTGACAGAAACTTCGGCCCTGCGCGCGCACTCACACTCGCACCTAGCGCGATTCTTGAATACACATATACGTCCCGGCGCGCGTCCTGTGCGAGCACGGAACCACCGAAATCATACACCGCCTTTGTGCGGCCACCTCTCAAGGTGGTACAGGCGCAATTTTTACTCCCGCCGAACGTTACGTAACTTCCTGCCGGGCAGAGCCCTTTTATTAATGGCTCCTCGAGTGTAATTAACGGAGGGGTTGATATATGTTTGGGCGAACGTAGGAGGTCGCTTTAACGAAACGGCGGCTTAATGGGGATTTTGTCGATGCGCCGCGTAAATTTAAATTTAACGAGTTAAAGATAGCCGACGGGTTGATAAAAGCTTCGATACGGGTAATATCGATATATATACACGTGATCGGTATTGTTAGAGAAGACGAGAGCGGAGGTTATGATTCATATAGGCGCGCGCTTCGAATTAGAATATAGTCCGAGGGAATTAGATCGAGGCGATGATGTTTGGAAGGCATAATATTTTCTCGCGGCGAGCTGAGCTATTTTCATCGATAATAAATTGTGACGCGCCGCGGTCGCTCGAACCGAAAATTTATCCGATCCCCGATAATTTCGTCTTGCGATTATCAAGTATAAAGAGTTCTCGTACTCGACTAACTCGGCGAGGCATTTAGTATGCTTTGCTTATGACATAATACGTAGGCACAATTGTGAAACGCGACCTATCGAAATATAAAGAGTTGCGGGGCTCGAATGAAAACATTAAGCAATCAATTACGACGATTACATTGTTTCGTAAGGTATTATTAATTTTCGACAACTGCATCGTGACTCAAGCTGATCCCACAAAAAAAAAAAAAAAAAAAAAAAATATCTGTAAACGAACATTTGAAATATTGAGCAAAATTTTGATCCAACCGCATTCCCACCAAACTTTTTACCCGCAGCAACACACAGCCCTTACATAATTCTTATTCCTCAAAACTCTCGCGATACAATACGGGCATCGTTACAAAACAAATTTCGCGTCGGTGCACACTTGTCACCCAGCCCTATTCACCCTCTTCCCCTCCCTCCTTCCCGAGCCTTCCGTCAATCAATCAATGAAGCTGCATCCCTTCGGGCCGCGGCGGGCAGCCGCCTCGTGTAGGTATATCAGCGCGCGCGCAGCCTCTCCGCGTTAGATAATATAAAAGCAAGTGCCTAAAGCCTCTCTCTCTCTCTCTCTCTCTCGGCTCGTGTCAACGTAACCATTTATATAAATCCGCAGTTACGTAACGCGCCAGCCCGCCTCGCTTCTTCTCGATCGCTTAGGCCAGATAGATTCGGGCCCCTAAGCGGCCGCTCTTCTCTCTCTCTCTCTCCTGCGGGTGTAAGTGCAGGTACGTTCGCGCGGATTATGTAGCGGAGCACATGAGCGCAACCACCTGGCCCCCGCGAGATCGATGCTGTTGCGCGCGAGGAGGAAGAGAGCCGCCGCTGCTGCTGCCGCTGTTACGAGCGAGGAGGAAGGTTCCGTTTTTTGCGAGATTTTTTCGAGCTTAAAAAGGCGCGCGTGGAAGATTTTTCACGCAGGTTCCAGTTTTGGGCATTCGCAGCTACTTTTAAATTTTGCTTAAATATTTCTTTGAGGATGATGTATATTTTTCCGGAATCGCTTGGTTATTCTGACAAGTTGTTCCATGTTTAAAGAGTTGTATAACGCCGTTGCTTAAAGGTTCGAGCACTTCGTCGGTCTTTATGTCTTTTTCAAAAGGAGTTACTTTAAAAATTTCTTAAAACCTCTTACATCTTACAAGACGTATTTATATTCGATAAATTATACGATTCTTTGCTCTTGGAAAACTAGAAAATGTTTATACATTATACTTTATTTTATCTTAATTCATCGTTAAAAAAGAATCTTTTGCCAAATACATAATATATTTTTAGCCCTTAATTATACAAAAATGTATTCATTTTATTCGGTTAATTAAGGAAAAGTGATTTTAAACCGAAGAATATTTTGGGAAGGCAAAAGTTCTGAATTATTTTTTGATTCTCGAAACTAATAATAGAGGTGTTGCCGCAGTGTGTACGTATATCTTTCAACTTAATGTACGGCAAAAAATGACGAGATAAGTTTTTGCCCCCGCGATAAAAAAAGTTTTGATAAAGCCAACAATATTTAATTTGAACAATAAATCTTCGGTGAAAATAACTTTTTTTTTGCGAAAGTATAAGATTATTAAGAGCTTATCAGTAAAAATGTTTTTTAATATTATTAGGTAACCTTCTCTATATTTAATGACACACATCTTTTTTAAGCACCTCAATCCTCACGGTCGAAATCAGAATTGCCACTTTTCCTCAAAGCATAACCCTGCAAAGATTTTTATATTACAAATCTCTGTCTTTTTATAGTCGGTCTGCGCAGGTATCGAGCGTCTTCAGACTTATTATGTAAACTATTTTTGACCGAAAAATCATTCAAGTACACACGTACATAACCACCAGGTGGCCTATACGCGAGCTGCCGGGGCACAGATAGAAAAAGGCGGATTTATGTAAAACGAATCGTCGGCTCGTCTATTCACGAAAAACCGCGCCCGATAAGATAAAGGATCTTGGAAATCTCACGGCAACTCGGGAAAAAAAAAAATCTGTCGACTGATGCACGCCAGAATTTGGGTTAAAAATAGCAGCCGCACACGCCTCTCTTTCTTCTCCCCGAGGGGGGACGGGGGGAGGGGGAAAGAAGCGAGAGATAAAAACAAAAAGCAGACATCGTGCGAGATTGCACGTGAAGCGACCGACGAAGCGAAGGCGAGGCAAAGGGGGATGATGGTTTTTCATTGCTTTTGTTTGATTAAGTTTTACGAATGTTTGAGGAGAAATAGAGGACTGTACGGTCCTATCGTTTTTCGTAAGATGCAGTAAACTTTGATAAGCTTTGCTAATATTTGGGTTCGAAGTGGTTTTTTATTGTTTCGTAGCAATTTTGTAAATCGATCAATTAAGTAATTAAAGCTGGAAATTCATCAAAGCCGTGTTTACATTTGTATACTAATCTATGACGCAAGTTAGATCGAAAATTCGTATTAGGTTTGTATTTACCACTTTGACTTTCGAAACAATTCTACGACCTTATGAATTTAAATCAGTTCAGCCGACAATGCAATAAGACTAATTAACGATAAAAGTAGGCTTGAAAGACAATTTCTAGAATGAGATGCGTCATTTTCTCTTTAAGTATTCAGTGTAGTACATTCGATGGAACAGCTGCTGTAAAGGAAAGGATGATTTTCAAAATATTATTATTGCGACTTATAAAAAATGAATATTCATAGAAGCTACTCAGCACGCCTTCCTTCGCTATTATAAGAAAAAAGCCTTAAAAAATCGTCCACCTTGGCCGCAAAAACTGCAAAAAAAAGCAGCAATCGTCCGCTTATCGGAGAAAAAAAAACCACACCGCGTCGCCGTATAAAACGTATACACGCGAAAAAGAGTGGGGGCGTCGCTCGGGAAAGCGTATCGCCTTTAGAGAAGAGCCGCTCGACACATACCTCAAGCTCGTTCCGCGCGCGTGGAGCACATGGCGCTCGGCCAGGGAACGCGCAAAGTTTACATAACACTGAGAGCGAGAGAGAGAGAGAGAGAGCGCGCGACGCCCCGGCGCAAGTTTGACAGCGGCCAAGCTTTACGGAGCACGTGACCGAGGCGGCCACAGCCGGCCTCCTTTATCTTATCTGCGCGAATACCGTCGAGCGGTATTAGGCCATTTACGTAACTGCCCGCGAGACCGAGACGCGATCCGCTTCGATCGAAGTGTGCTACTCGCGCGGTGTGTGCTCGGGGTGCCGGGCGAGCATATTGCGCCGGGTGGACGCGGAATTATTTCAATACCTAATGAGTGGGTGTGCTTTAAGCAGCTCGCGCGGTTTGAGGCCGATCGAAATTTGCAATTTTGGAGGACGAGTTCGAACGCTCGTTCAAAGCTACGCGAATTTCAAAGTCGCTTACGTATTATGCTTCGTCCGAAATCGACGAATCAAAACAGACAACAAAAAATTCACAGCAACCGAGCAACGATGGTCCCCTCCCCCGCTCGTCCCTCGAGACCTCGGTGAGGGGGCTACGTGCACACTCGCTCGGCACGAGCGCCGAGAGTCTGGTCCGCAACCTTCCAGCTGCTCCGATTTCGCGAGAGCGCGCGCGCTGAAAACTAGGCCAGGCCGACGAGTGAGCGAGCTGCGCGACGCATGAATGAAATACGCGAAGCCAAGCTGCTGCCGCCGCCGCCGCCGCTGCGACACACTCCTGCACACTTACGCGGCCGGATCCGACTTCTTTTTCTAACCAGCCGGCCGGAGAGCGTCTCTACGCTGTCTTGCCTTATAACTTTGATGTGCGCGGCGCGGCGCGCCTCGCGACGAGCGAGGGAGCTTTACCGCCGGGGCAAGTTGCGACGCATAATGGGCGCGTTATTTGCTTTCTCGGAAGCTCTCTCCGCCTCTCTATTTAGCTTTTTCCACCGTTAGGCGGAAAGTTAATAAACCGCGGGGCTATTTTCGGAGCCGCCGGAGGTTGAAATGCAGCCCTCGACTGTTTAATAATGACTGACTCACCATATCGAAAGAATTCCAACGAGCTTGACTCTTTCGTTACGTAACCCACCGAAATCTTCGCTTTATGAGACGCTCGGCGGCTTAGAAAGAAGATTGGCCGCCTGGAAAAAACGTCGGCTACTATCGGAATACGACCGCGTGCGCAAGTTCTGCCAAAATAAGGCTTGCTTACATAAACAGAAATGAGTAAGCGCTTACAATACCGAAATCTACAGATCCGATCTCCGAAGAAGCCTCCCGTCCGTCTTATCTCGCTCGCGAATCGGCCGCGCGACACAATGAAATCCGTAAAAAAAAAAAAAAAAAGCCGCCGCCGTCGCAACGAGCGAGAGAGAGAGAGAGAGAGCCTTATCGATTACGTAAAGCGCCGTGTCGGCGACTCTGGATTCTCGATCTGTCGAGCGCACTTTTTTCCCTCGATAATCGCGACGTCGAACGTCGACGCCCACTACTCTCTGCTATCAGTTTGTTTTTTTTAAGCTAATGCCGGTGATAAGTATATATAAATTGGTGCACGTCTCCGATTGTGCAATCGTTTTAATTTCGCGACGAGCGCTTTAATAATGCGATTCCTAATTCGTGCGAGAGCGCGCGGGCTTAAACACAGTTTAGACTCGAGTCGTGGAAAGATAAACAAATTACATAATGACACGGAATCTGGTTTGTTGATACGGCGAACAATGTAAAAGGCGATAAACCAATTTACAATAGTCAAATCAATAACATCCCGCAACGATATCCGACTATTTTTATATTATTTTCATTAATTGCTCGGCTCGCACACGTCATCGATAGAGATAATTCGCCTCGAGCACCCATCGCTGCCGATACCATCCGCTTCTTCGTTACGATTACGCGGTTCCCGGTCACGTGCGAACGTCGATCATTTTTGTACCGACGCGAAAATTTCGCTCGACCGAGGAAAACGAAAAAAATAATAATAATAATAATAATGCACTCGAGCGAGCTTCGTTCCGATGTTTTGAAAATTTATTGGTATTACCCCGGTATTGATCCGGCTTCTAGTTCGATAACGAAGCTCCGACCTTATCGGTATAAAGTAATGGTCCGCTGATAGTGCGGCTAAAAGCATAGTTCGCTAATATCGCGAATTAAGCTCCGCCGATAAAGAATAATCAAAACAGGAGAGCTGGCAAGAATTTAATTAAGCTCGATTTTACCGTACATTTTCCGATGGAATTACGTTCGCCGCCGCGAAAATAAAAGAATCCGAGTCGACAGAAATAAAATATCACTGCTCGATCCAGTTTTATTTGCTAAATCCAGCCGTCTAGTCTCGCGCAGTTTTTTCATCCTTTCCTCGGTGACCGCTTACATGTAAGACCGACCGAAAAGAGGGAGAGAGAGAGAGAGAGAGAGAAAAAAGCGAGGTACTAAGTGAGGCAATGGAATTAAGCAATTCCCCTCCGTGCAATTACGAATTAGGCAACGCCGAGGCTCGCAGAGTCCTTTCATCTCGGCGGTTCTCAATCTCGCGTGAGGAAACACGCCGGGATTTCGCGCGAGAAAAATCGCAGCCTTTTCTTTTTTTTTTTCTTCTTTTCCTTCTGGAAACGGCTCGCTCTCGCAAAAATTGCGAGATTTAGTTGCTCCGCCAAAAGCAGCGCGTCGAGCTGCCGGTGAAACTAATTGTGGATTAATGGATTAGGCTTTGAGAATTTTGTTGAGTAACCCTTTTCGCGGTAGAACATTGTGTCGAAAGACCAAATTTTAATTTCGCGAATATTTACATTTTGTATATATTTATTTTGCAACCGGCAATTCTGGAAAGTTAATAAATCCCAGAATTATTAACTAACGAAATCCATTATTTCGATGAATTTATAATGCGAGGAGAGATAGTTTGTATTCCGCATTAACAGAAGTCCGAGTACAACGATATTCCGTGCTACTCGAGTATAAAGGATCAAATTTCCGCCAAACATCTCGGCACTTCATATCTCCCCCGTTACATAATCGGCTATAACATTCTCTCATCTAAAAATACGATCGCCATATATCCAGAGTAATCTTTTATCGAAAAAGATTTTCGCTCGACAATCAATACAGCACTTGCTTGGCAAAGTAGGCTCAACAAAGTTATCTGAAGAGCAACACCGCAAAACGGCCTCTCCTCGGTATAGCGATTCCCTGCGCGTTAAAGCGCGGCAAAGCGCGCAGAAAAAAACATCCCGCGCCAAAACAACCATCCGTGATTCATCTCTTATCAAGCCGCCAGAGTCCAGCTAAACACGAAGGGCGCGGCGTGCATGCGTGGCAAAAAACTCTCTCGCGCACTTCCGATCCTCAAAGAGCCGCCTTCATCGGATCAAACAGTGAATCACATTGACGAATATAACATTAAGCAAGGAGCGCGAGCGCTAGATGACTAATAAAGCGGAGACGTCCGATTGCGCAAGGAGCGAGAACGAGAGTGGCCTGATGACCAATTTCACCCGGGGAGTATATGTTTTGCGCGCCGAACGCGCGCGGGAATTGATTCCGCGCGGCTCAAACAAAATGGGAAGGAGTTAATTTTGGAACTGCCTGGAGAGGCTCCCGCGCGCCGCTGGATCTTTTTAGCCGGGAGAGTCGCGTGTTTCGTGTCAGGGTTTTTCGCCGCGCTCTCGAAAATGTACAGTGTGCCGATTTTTTTTCTGGCTGGATTTGATATGTGTTGTTTTTTTTTTTTTTTTTATTCCGTTTATCTTATATAATCAGTGATTCGCATGTAAATCAAGTTTGAAACTAAATTCGTGTTACAGCGTGGAATTTGCACGTTAGTAGTAGCTCGGAGAAATAATGTTTTAGCAATCATTTAATCAGTAATGAATAATATCAAGAGGTTCCGACGGGTTTATCCCGTGACCTGTTTGTTGGTATTGCAAGACATAAGCGGAAATCCTGTCATAGGAATTGATACATTTGACATTGGGATACTTTAGTGAATCAGGCTTTATTGAATGATAGAATTGGCAAAGCTAAACCTCGTGTAATATTTTAAAAATAATAAGGATCTATTTGCGTAGCCGCTGTTTTTCATAGTTAGCATAAAGTGAATTTCTTACGATAAAGCTGGTCGGAACTTAATGCAGTAAGTACTGGAACTTACCTACAACATAAAACAGAAAATCACAATTAGATATAAATATGATGCTGGGCGTCTTTATATAGACTTAAAATATATAAATTTAAATTTTCGTTACATCCGCTGCTTCCGCGGTTATTTTATCTTATGGTTACGTACGTTCTACCCTAAAATTACGCGAAGCGGATGAAAATCTCAAAACGATCGAATTGTATAATTAAATCAAAATTATTACGTCGACTAATCCTCTGGCACTATACATAATAAATTTAACCAATGCTTCTGGTTATGACTCTCCATTACAACACATTTTATTATGTTGCAGTTACATCATATACTAGATCCCCTTGTTATTAATTCAATTAGCTATGATATTCAGAAAAAAATGACCAATTCTGACAATAAAATTACAGAATCTTACGCCTTTAACCCCAATTTCCCAATGTCTACGGTAAAGTTCATCTAAAATCGCGGAATCAATAAAAGTTCTTCGTAAAAGGACATAAAATTTTTATGAATCTTTTCCACTGCGCTTTAATATAATCCCTTGCGAAACCACGTCCCTAACGTTCAGATCCAGATCTAAAAAAATTACTCGAAAACAATGCAGAGTTACAAAAGCAGCCCAACAATGGAAGCTGGATGATCACCGCGAAATGCTTCATCGGAAAAAGAGACGAATCATCGATTCTTCTCTCGCTCCGAGAGCTTCTCCGCGCTTGTCCATATACATTTCAGAAATTAATCGATCGAAACTGTGGGAATCCCCCCCCCCCCCCCCCTGCCGTCGGTGTGTGGCGGCGGGCGACGTAATCCGACGAAAATAGGATCTAGCGGTCGAGTCTCGAGCTTCGTCGCGCATATATATATATACGCGACGCCTTAGACCTTACATGGACGCACAATTCGCAATTGGCGCTTGGTGGTTTGCCCGTAGCCGGGAGATGGCTTACGTAACGAGAGCAGCCGGCGAGTCGGGGCCTTTGTAAAAGGCTAATCGCTCTCTCTCGCCGGGCGAGAGAAACACGCCAATTCGCCAATGAATATTCATAAACTAAATCATCAATTATTTATCGGCCCATTTTCTTGGCCGTTTATACGTACAGTGGTTGGAGGGGATCTGAATTTTCGGGGCTCCCTTAATTTGCACGTGCGTATGTGTCTTTTATTCCGAGCTTCGCGTGGGAGAATCGGATTGTAGTTGAATTATTTGGTTTTAAATCTAGGCGATTAGAAGCGTCAATATTGACTTTCCTTAGACTGCGAAGTTACTTCGGAAATTCATATCTATACTTACTTTTATTTGGAAAAATGCAAAAGTTAAATAATATTATGTAATCTGCTTTGGAATAAAATTTTGAATTACATTAAATATCCAGGAAAACAAAATTCGAAGGCGTAATACAATTACGTAAGTTTTTGAAGTTGCGCATGTGAAACTTGTTTTTCAATAATATTGATTATAAAATCGTGTTTTTTTTTCTCTCAAACTTTTCCACAAATTTTAAAAGCATTTCCTGAAAAGTTTAGCAATATAAGGAGCCGCGTCATATCCTGCTCTTTTTATAAGTTTAATATAATTTGCAGCCCGATATCGTTGTTGTATTCGAATTTAAATTAATTTTCTCCGTCGCTTACGCACGCGTTTTTGTTTATCCCGTCCTTTCCCAACCTATCATCAAGCAAAAACTTATCTGGCAAAACTCGAGCCTTCCAGCACGAAAGATCGCACATGCAGCACGATCGCGTTATTTCGCTGAATTCCCGAAAGAGCGCTTGCGAAAAGCGCGTCCTATCAAAGGAAAAGCAACTAATTAATATAAAAAAAAACATATCGCTATCGCAAGCTTCTCCTCTCGCGCGAATCTCTAGCCGCGATCGCGCGCAGCTCTCGTGCAAGATAGGAAGGGCATCATCGCCGGCTGTTTTCTTCATTGTCTCGGGACTCGAGCTTGTATACCGCGCGAGCAAAGAGAGGCGCGCACGGGGAAAATCGTGGAGAGTCGAGGCTTTCTCGCCTTGACACGAATCGCGAGCGCAAGGCGGATTAATTTCGTGCGGTAATTACGTAACCGAAACGTGCCCGCCGATCCGTGTGCGGAGGAGAGTGGGTGCCGCGCACGCGCACATAAGTGCGGGCAGAGACGGGGTCTCGCTGGAAAATTCGGGGGAGAGCGGCAGGCGCAGGTGCCCGATTGTAATTTCCGAGGAAATTTTCGTCCCGATGCGCAGCTGTTAGAATATTGCGAGGCAAATATTTTTTTTATATCTATTCCAGGGAAATTGGAAATTTATTGTTTAAATGCGGTTCGTCGAGTAAATATTTGGGATTGAAGATTTGTGGGAGAGACGACAGTTGGAGTACGTATGCACTGCCAACTGTTGAACCTGTATCGACTTTTCGGTGTGTATTAAAAAGCAGATTCGATTTACTTTGCACTGTGATTTATCGCTGCAGCGGTATTGAGGTTTCGGGAATTCAGGGTCTGATTGCTCAAAAATTTACTTGTCAATATAAAGACACTGAATTTTTTTCAAGGCTTTTTGACAGAGTTTGGAACGGTGTGATTCACGAATGTGTTCAAGCAAATGTTATTTTTGGTTAAGTGTTCACTCTTATCTGGATTTTGCCTGTACCCCATCTATATTAAGATAAGACCACGTGGCCTCCGCTCGGAGCAGCTCTAAAACTGTACTAGATTATATAATTTTCAGATAGCCATCGATCCGGCGGCAATTTTTCTGCAGATGTTTACGTTAAGCGTAAAGAATTCTATTCAACATTCTAAAAGTCCCATTTACATTAGCATACAGATTGGCGAATACTTTTTTTTTATAACAGCCAGGAGAGCATCGCGCAAAAGAAATACTCCACCTGCCCGCGCCAACAGGTGGACAACATCGCGAGCGCAAGGAGCACGACTTAATTACGAAAAGCACATAACTCGTCGATGAGTGGAATTATTTACGATATTGTTCGAACTCGTGTCGTCGGACAAATACACCCGAATAATTCTGTCGTCGAGTCGGCTCCAAGAATCAACTCGTAGTTCTCGCCCAATTCGAACGACAGAAATAACGGGGGCGGCGCGCGTTTAACGATTCGAGCTTACAAGCGCGGATTTTTCATTGGCGTCGGTGGAAGTTTTACGAGCGGAGCAAGACCGATTCGGTTATACGGGGAGGGCAGAGTCGTACGTGACGCGTCGCGCTGTAAAAGTATTTTCGTACATACTTGTAGTATTCTGGTGTACCGTTTTTTCAGGCCCTCGGGAATTTTAAATTCAAGATCCTTGAGAGGCGAGATTCAGCTTCTACATCCGCGACGTGCGACTTGAATTTTAAGGGTTACGCAATCGTTTTGCAACCTTCTCAAAGCCCCGACATCGTCGAGCCTTCTTTTCGCGGCCAATTTTTCAATGACAAATCAAGAACGCACCGAAATCCGACGAAATTGAGGATGCAAACAACAAAGAAATCGCTAAACGCTCGGCGGCCTAGAAAATGACGAGTCACAAAGAAAATTGGCATTTCGAATTCAGCGAAGCTAACGGTGCATCGCCGGCGTGACGTAGCGGTCTTTCTCATCAGCGCGAGCAATTAGCCCGAAAATTCAGCCGTTCATTGACACGCGACGTCGGAACGGCTGGCAATTTTTCACGACCTCGCCAAGCCGGCGCTTGCCGAGCCATCGGCGAAAAATAAGAAAAACAGAGAGAGAGAAGAATGGGAGAGATGAGCGGGATTAGAAATGGTTTATGTCCCTCCCCCGAGAGTCGGACGATCTCAGGAATTTCGATTGAACAATATAATGAGACAAAGCGGAGGGATATTTTGCTTGGACCGGTTTCGTAGACGAAACAAAGAGATAATGATTGCGGTTCCTATATCGGCGAGAAAAATTGTTCCCAAAAACTTTCGAGGCAGCAGCAGCGCGTCCTGCAGCTTTCTCGAAAAACCGTCTCCGAAATTTTTCTGTCTGCCTTTGCGCATGGCGGGTCCAAGGGCAAGTCCAAAAATAATCCCGGGCCGCTTGGTTAATTCGCCTCGTTATTTCGAGACGAGGAGGGAACGGGGCGGTGAAAAAGTCAAAGCGCCTCTCGCCATTGGGTCAAACGAGGTGAGCAGACGGGAGAAAGAGAAACGAGGCTGAAAGGGCGAATGAAAGATATAAGACTCTGGAGAGCGGCCCTACAGCTTCGGATTCAGGGTCGCTTTATGGACGAGTTTTTAAGGTAAGGATTATATAGAGGCTCGGGCCTTTCAAATTTTTGAGGACGGATGTTAAATGCGATGCTTGCTCTTTATAATGGCGAGTCATTACTTTGATTAAAGTGGGTGCGAAGAGTTTTCGCTTTTTCGCTGTTTGTAAGGGATTAATCATTTTTAATACGGCCGCTGGAGGAGGCTATTGTTGAACGTGTATAGAATTACAGGTCTGCTTGTATTAGAAATATGCACGACGATATTTTCGCTCGGGAATCGAGCTATTTTTTATGAAAGCATCCAAAAATAGCCCGAAAGTTGTATAAATACTTTTGTTTATAACGAAACTCTAATTTTTTCCCCGTAGTATATTTAAATACAAGCGAGAGAGTTTTCGCTCTTGAAAAGCATTCTTAACAGCTGAAAGTTCGAACCAGCAACAAATCAATGCAAACCCGGGCTACGATAAACCTTCCATTCTCGGTAACGAAATTAGCAGCCGGGACAGGCGGCGAATACTTGCGTACTACTTTTACACTCCGTGAGTTTTTCCTCTCTCTCTCTTACTCTCTTTCTCACTCTCCTTGGCCTCCCTCTCCCTTGCCTTACTCCCCATCCGCGGCGGCCTTGACACGTCTCCGTCTTTCTCTCTCTCTCTCTCTCTCGGATCGTTCTTTTTGCGAATCGCTCGAACTCCGCGCGCGTCCTTGATCCTCCTGTTCGAGAATCCGCGAGGCACGTCGTGGCACATTGTCGTATAGGAGCGAATTCTGCCGCGATCCTCTTCCGAATTTGGCAGTCTTCCATCCGGTACGTCGAACCCGCGAGAGCGGAATGCGTTTCGAGGGAGAGAGAGAGAGAGAGAGGGAGTGGCTCTTTGAAAATTTAAAGGGAAACACGCCGCGGGTCAGGCTGAATTATTCATGATTATGGCTCGCGAGCTTTTGCGATAATGTTTTGCGGGCGTCGATTGTAAAGCACCGTTTCGTTTTGAAAGCTTTTTTAACTGGTTTGCGGTGGAGATGGAGGAAGTTGTTTTGCGCGCTCGATTTGTTTTGTATCGAATTTCAGATGTACGAAAATGCTCGAAATAGCTTAACCTTTAGCTAATAATTCATCTTGTTCAGGCTCCTTATCCGAGATAGAGAGGGAACCCTTGTTTTTTTAATGTGATTGATGTTTTGAGAGCTTTCTTAAAACGTGCATCTATCAAACTGGAAAATCAGCTAAAAAGTAAGATTTATTATGTACCCGATATTGATTAAATTTAAATATTTACTTGCTTTCGTTCGAAAAAAATTGCAAACTTAACCAGTTTTTTCCTTTGAAATTGTAAACTTTAAACATGGAAGGATTTTACAGCACTTTTCTAGATTTTACACTTCTAGAAAATAAAGTAACTTTCCTAGTCTCTAAACTCCGGCGACCTACATGAAAACGTGGAAACGATCGATAAAAAATTCTTTTTTTTTTTCTTTTCCAAAGCCGCGCGCGCGTAACAATCCGTTTGTATATACGGGGCGGCAATAACACGCGAGCGTTTATCGACACCGATAAGAAGCAGGGATCGCAGAGAAGAAAGAAAGAAAGAGAGAAGGAAAGAAAGAGCCGAACGCGAGGAGTAAAAGGCGACAAAAGCTGCGAGCACTGCGCGTTTACGTAAGCCCTCCTATATGTACGCGCAAGTAATCCGGTCGATGTGTCACCTTTTCGATGCCCCGATAAACTCACGGCGAATCAAAAGCTATACAGCGTCCGCTTATAAACTTGTTCCTTTGTTGGACGACCGCGCGAGAGTCTTATCGCTTTCCTCGCTCCGGCATTTCTATATCGCTCGCGCGCGGCCTCCTTCTTTCTTTGTTCCCCGTCCTCCCTCGCCTTTTTCCTCGCGCGATAATGTTGCATAATTAATTAGAAATCCGCCCGGCGAGCATATCTATATATATATACACATCCGGACGCTGATTGATTTCGATCTCTCTATTAAAGGTTAATTTGAATTTTCATTCCGCTCCGGAGGCGCGCGCGTGACTTCCGACACGCGAGTTAAAAAAAAAAAAGGGACGGCGCAATATGTTTTTCCAGCTTCTTTTCGGAGGGATACAGCCAGTTTGACGGCTGCATCCCGCCGGGCTAATTATAAATCTCGCCTATGAAAACAACTCCGCCGTCTTTTTGGGCGCCGAATATCCGGGCGATGTCGATTACGTAAGCCGAAGGCGCGGAGACGCGATCTTTATTGGATAAGAATCTGCGAATTTCGTGGAGATCCGCAGCGGTTTTCGACGTTTGACGCTCGATTATGCAAGTGTCCGCGTGTGCGTATATCGCTTTATTGTATCATCCGCTGCTACGATTCAATAGTCGAAAGTATATTGATCTATGGATGCTCGCAATCGAACAATGAACTCATTCTTTCAACTGGTATTTATAAATTGCAGGTTCAACTGTTCATAACTAATGGCGAGCGAAAAGCTCCTTTAAAAGCTTCGCAACTATAAATTATCATCTCGGCGCAATCTCATTTTTCCGAGAAAATTAAACGGGTTCTCCCTTGAAAAATCCGAGTTAAAAGTGCGCGTCGAGAAATCTGGCGGCCGGGGAGAGAGAGAGAGAGAGAGAAGAAAGAGGGAGCTCGGCAGGTGAACTCACGCAGCGGCGCGCAGGTGCGCTTTCAAGCGTGATCGCGCAGCTGCGCGTCGTCGCGATTTCGACCTTGTTTCTCGGAGCGCCGAATAAGGCGATGCTTCTTTTTTTTCTTTCAAATCTGACCGCAACGGCAGATGTGTCATTTATTCCGTAGGCTTGCGACAAATCTCGTGTCGCGCGGACTTCTTTTTTTGTTGTCAGAGCTAAATAATGGTCGTCTCGTTGGAATTCTGTGGTAAGAGTCGATGGTGAATAATGAGAGGCTGGAAATTACGATAAAATGCGATTTTTGAGACTTATACTATGGATGACAGTCTGTTTACGGAGAATTATTAGTTACGTAAAATTCAAGTTCCTTGTTTTGGAGCGACGGATATGAAGAATAAAATTTTTTCATTTGTTATTGCGATCTGAATGTCAAGCTTCGTCACCGTGTAAAGTCCCATTTTAATTTTATTAATTTACATATTACGCACGATATTTTACATGTTTCCGTTCAATTCCATCACGATTGATGCACCATTCAAGTGATGTCTAAGCACGACTCGGCCTCGCTCCCTACTTTTTTTTTCCAACAAAATACGCCGCCAGTCCCGAATTCCCAGCGATCGCTTGCAAACCAGGCACGTCGAAACCCCGCCGAATTCTCGCTAATCGCAGTTGACAATGGGCCGGGAGCGATAAAATAATAAAGCTCGTTGCGCAAGCCGAATTAAAGGCGGCCGCGCAAGAAGCCGCAAATAAGAGGAGCAGACGTCGTAGCCTCTTCTCTTAAATTGACCGTACGTTCGCTTCCTCGCCCTCGCGGCGATTGGCGCGCTCTCTCTCTCTCTCTCTCTCTCTCTGGGCAATCACGCTGCTCCCGGCCGCGCGGGCAATCAGCTGTCGGGGTGTGTGCGGGCACACGCGCAATTTCGAACGCGTTCCTTTGCTTTTTAGAGGGCTACGGTCCGAGAGAGAGAGAGAGAGGGAGGCTCCTTTGCGCAACGGCCGGCGGACGCCACGAGGCTGCACGGCAATTAGGGAGGATCGCTAATTGGGAGACTGCTCAACGTATAAGCTTACGTAAGGGCTTAGCGATTCGATTATTTTTTT
This sequence comes from Ormyrus nitidulus, assembly GCA_900474335.1. Classification (NCBI taxonomy): domain Eukaryota; kingdom Metazoa; phylum Arthropoda; class Insecta; order Hymenoptera; family Ormyridae; genus Ormyrus; species Ormyrus nitidulus. The sequence goes on from UCOL01002268.1 coordinate 22,845, forward strand.
CGTCGAGGCTCGCGAGCGAACAATGGCTTCGTTCGATTTTCTTTTCTAAAACAGTCGGCGAGTGCGAGGAATCGCTGGTGAAAAACGGAACGTGGTATTTGTTTTCAAGTAATGTAACTCGGCGTAATTGGGCTTAGGAAGAGCGAATGATAGCAACCAAGATTGCAAGCTCTTCGGTGATTAGGTAATAGCCTCGACTGTTAAGAGATCGACGTAACGCATAATGATTGTAAATAAAATTAGCCTGCATATTAAATTAAGTCCAGTATTAGCTCATCGTAACGCAGTTCGTGTTTAAATAACGCCGCGATTACACCTGGAGTCCCGTGTACAAGAATAGGTCATAAATCCCGCGCGACACACATTTAATTACGATAAATCTCTCGGTCTCTCCTCAGCCTCCTCGTATTCCTCCGTCGACCCGCGACGTTTTTCCCCCTAAAAATCCCTCTCCAAGTTCGGGCGTTCCGCTCGTTAGCCGGCGGGCAATATAACGCCGATTTCGAGCGAACCAGAAGCAGCGGCGGCGGCTCAGAGAAAGGAGGGAGAAACAGAGGAGACCCGCGACACCGATTGTCGCGCGCGCGAGTCCGTTTATGTAAGTGCAATTTGAGCCAAGTCGTACGTAAACGTAACAGACATTGCTAGAGTGTATTTATCTAATCTTGGAGCGCGCGCACGTTTAAGAGCTAACGCGCGGACTACTGTCCACGCCTCTCTCTCTCTCTCTCTCTCTTCGCTCTCGGTTGTGTGTACAGTTGCATCACGAAAGCTCTCCGCTCGCGCTCCTCCTCCGCGGCTGCCGCCCTAATGAGATTAACGGCTCGCCGTTTTTCCCGATTCCGTGGGAGATTTTTATTTTTGACTTTCGGCCCCGGTTTTACGTAACGGCCCCCCACCTCGCGCTCGACTGTGTTTATATAAACATCGCGCGTCCTATTTATCAAGTCAAATTTTCGGTGTTTCGCGACGACGCCCGCCGCCACCTTCGACTCTTTGTGCTCCCGATGCATTTTCGGCGCTCGGTGCGTGCGGCGCGCGCGCCGTTATGTAAATTTTCGCGCGCGAATCTCTCTCCCTCTCGCTAATTATACTCTTTTATTGTGCCTTATTTAAAGAGAACCTTCGCCGCGGAGAGGCGCTGTTTACTTTATCATAAGGAAATTATGGTCATTACGTAACGGCCCGCTGCGACTCTCGCGCGACGGATATATAAAACTGCCTTCTTTTTTTCCTTTTCAGCGTCTCAAGCAAACAAGTTCACTCGTCGTCGGGAGCATCCAATTACGTAACTCCCCCGCGCGCCGGCCCGGCGATGCAGTTTCCCCCAAAAATCGCTTACGTAAGCCGCAGAATTCGATCTTTGGCCTCTTCCTCCGCTCGCGCGGCTGTTCCTCCGGAAAATCCTCCGAGAGCTTTCCCGCTCCCCCCTCAGGAATTACGTAAGCGCGTCGGCGAGGTGTACGCGCGGCGAGGACTCGTTAAAAAAACGTTACGGACTATCAGCGATGTCGTCAGTGCGTGCGCGCCGCCGCCGCCGCCGCCGCGCGGGAAATTTCGTGCCGGCCGATCTCGTAACGACGCTAACGGGAACGATGACACGTAATCGCGCGCGCACCCGATGCATTACCCGGGCGTTATTGCGGCGCGCTCCTTTTTTCTTTTTTTTTTTTTTTTCGTTCGCAGATAAGCCGCCGCCGCGTCGCTCGATTTGGAAACGCGGATGATTTTTGCTGAGACGAGCCGTTTTTTCCGCTCTCCCCCCCAGACGCGCCGATGAAAGGACTTTGGTTGCTCTACAAGCTGCACGTTTGCGAGTGTTCGAGAACTCGAGTTGCATAAAATTCGACTCGAGTCTGATGGCGAGTCGACGTCGTTTTTGAGAAGAATGAAGATTAATTCCGAGAAGGCAAGTGACACTGTTACGTACGATTAAGAGTTGTTAACATCTCGCTCGGAGATAGAGGCGAGATTGCGGGATCGGGGCGATTAAATTTTGCAAGAATGCACGAAAGCGAGTTTTTCGTAAGATCTGCAGCGGCGGCCGGGGCATTCCGCAGTTTAGTAACGAAAATTTCACCGCAAGAACTTTGCAGAGTGAACCGAGGCGTAATAAGTTAAATGATGTCATCGGGGGCTCTGACATAATCGATCTTTGCAATGTGTTCTAGTCTTGCAGGCAAATATTTAGTTATTCAATCGCAATAATTGAGACGGTTTACTGCAGCATTGCGGGAGTGTGAGCGTAAAATTTGTTCGTTACGTAACGGCACCAAATTCAAAATGTCACATTTGTAAGTCGATACAGAGCCGATCGTTTAAATTCGGTTCAATTATTATTCATAAATCTGACGTTAGTTTTGTCTTTATTTTACGTAATTTCTGCATCTTCTTTTAGCGTTTTTTTGCAATAAAGATACGCGATTAAAAATTGAATGCTGTTACATATTATATAATCGAGACCTCCTATATTGTAATTTTAACGTATAAAACAATAAGAAGATCGATTATATAAAATATTTTTTAGATTTCCCTACATAAACACGTTATGTAAGCGAGAAGCTTAAGATACTACCGACTTTTAGTTCCGAATCAAGGTTCTGCCACGTTCAAAAGGTAAACAATTTTCGAGAGCTATAATATTCCCTCTAAACGAAAGCGCATTTCTCTGGGTTTTCATCGCAAAACCTTTTAATAATCGATCGCAAAAGGTCGGCTCTCGTTCGCGCTCGAGATTTCGAAAAGCTCGACGAGTGCGAGCTTTACATTTTTTATTGTATTTGCCATTGGCTCCGAGCTCTTATTCTTCGAAGTGGATAATAGCAACGACGTTTAGAAAGAGGTCGCAACTACAAAACAATGATGTGCGCATGTCCTTCGCGATGAGAATCGTTAAACGATTATACATGTATAAATGCATAATTTTACTTGGTCAAGGATTTTTCCGCACAAACACCTTTGCTCCACTTTGTTAAATCAGCCATCCGGTTGTTTTCGGTTTTATGCAAAATTGCTGACAGGGAAACTACGGCTTTATTAATAAACTTTTTAAGTACTTAGTATTTTCTGAAATTCATGACTTGTTTGATTTTTCGTTAGGCTATTAAAAACTTCCGTTGTTTTCGAAGAATATTGTCGAGGATTGTATAAATTTGATATAGATCTCGTATTTCAGTTTTGCTTTGATATTATATTACTCTGTAAAAAGATCGTAAAGTTTTGAAAATAACTCATTCTTCAAATTTCTTTTAGCAACAAAAATAGTACAACGTAGAAATTTTAAAAACAAGTTTTATTTGCACTGCAGGTAGATATTTTCTTTATGTAATGAATATCATACTTGCCGATTATCTGCGCTTTTATGAAAATAAATAATTACTTTTTTACGTAGAAGAAAAATATATTTTGAAAAAAGATAATGATCATATTTTAATATTCTTTATTTTAGGTTGGCGAACTCATCGAATCATCAAAAAAAAAAAAAAAAAAAAAAAAATTGTCCAACGCTCAAAAAAGAAATATTTCTTCGAATGCTTTTGCATGTAAAAACAAAAGTATTAAGACTTATTAGAACGAGATAATTAAATTCCGAAAGGCGAAGCTATTTTCAGGTTAAAGAACAAACGCCTAAAAATTAAAAATTACGTGCATAACTTTCAGCTTTATTGTACTTAAAATTACCAGCACTCTATTTTAAGAACCATTTTCATTTTTAATTTCATCAAAGATAAGAATAATATTTCGTTCTTTTTTCGAGCCTCCGAATTAATATTTATAAAACAGATGAATTAAAAATAACCAAACAGGTATTTCGAGCCACACCAACAACTTGTTAAGTCCTCAAACAAAGCAGCCAAAGTGATAATGGGTTCCTTCAATTTACAGCGCAAGCAATTCAACGAGCCGGACGACTAATCCGCGAGCTAATTCCCGGCAGACTAACCCTGCAAGGGCTCGTTTTCTCGCTCCCAGTTTCCAAGCTCGCCTCTCTCTCTCTCTCTCTCTCTCTCTCTCTCGGAAAGCCTTTACGCCTCGTAAATTCCGCGTCTCGCCTTTGTCTCCCTCTGGCCTCGCTGGCGGTGCAAAAGAGCATGAGCGTGCATCCCAAGAATCCCTTCGCGGCCGGGAACTCTGCGTTCGGAATAGCCGAGAGAGAGAGAGAGAGAGAGAGAGAGAGAGAGAGAGAGAGAGAGAG
>UCOL01002269.1:0-27147 GCA_900474335.1 Ormyrus nitidulus
GAGGCGGGTCTTGGGGGGGGGGGGGTTGGAGAGAGGAAGATGACGCGCGAGAGAGGTACGAGACCTGGGTACAGGTCTTCCCAGACCTTAGAGGTCGAGGAAGTGGGCAACGCGAGCGAGAGGGAGAGAGAGAGAGAGAGAGAGAGAGAGAGAGAGAGAGACGGTGCGAGAGGGGGCCGAGACCCGGGAAATCAATACCGTCGAAACGGCCCCCTCCACCTGGTCCTCGAACCCTCTCGCCCGGCGCGCCGCCCAAGTCGGAGCTTTTGCATCCTCGTTCCCGAGCGTGTGTGGAACGGAGAGGGAGAGAGAGAGAGAGAGAGAGTGCCGCGGCCGAAATCAAGGCCGAACTAGGGGCGCCCTGGAATTCTCCTTCTGGCTTCCGCGACTATGCCCTTCCCTTCTCCTCCCCTGCAGCTCTCTCTCTCTCTCTCTCTCTCTCTCTCTTCTTTCTCGTACCTTGGAAATTGGCCGACTTGTAGTTGTTGCCGCGAGAGGTGTTATTGGCTTGTGCGCGAGTGATTGTACTCGCATCGGAGGGAATCTCACTTCTTTCCTCTTCTTTTTGGGGAATCCGAAAATGCCGTTACTTGGAGAACCGAAACTATATTCATTGTTTATTAGTTTTAAAATAATGATTTATCTCTTGCAATTGAAGTTTACGGGATCGCATATTAATTATATGATCGCCAATTAATTTAAATACGATTCTAACGCTGGCTTTCATAGAAGAATAATGCCATTTCGTTCAGCTCCGTAATTAATATCTCAATTTTCCGATAATAATAAAGGTTGTATCGTGATAGGATTCGAATTACGCGTATTTTAGCGAATAAATCAAGTTTCGACTGCAAACATATTTACGCAATTATATTCAGAAACGACAATCGATCGTATTGAAAAATGTAAAATTATAATAAATATTCGATCGGCAGTAGAAACTCTAATAACGAAGGAAACCAATTTCAAAATTTAGGATAATCGGCTGCGCAAGTTTGACGAAGCAACGACACATTTTCGTAGAAATGACAAGAGACGAATCTAATGTAATTGCTCCGTTACAACCGTCTTCTTGCGTCAGACAAAGGAGGAGAAAGAGTATAAATGATACAAAAGGGGAGCAAAAGATATCCAATTGGGCGAAGCATTTACGTTTGCGAGAACGCAAATCGCAAAAAAGACAAATGAATGACTGCCCAAATTTGCGAAAGCCATTTTTTTACGCCTACTTCTTAGGGCGTCGAGGCTTAGTCGTCAGTAAATGCTATAGACTTTTATTCGGTATTCGGTACTTTTGAGATATACTTCATTCAAAATAGATTTTCCGTCTGGGAAATTTTATAGTTTTTCTTTCTTTTCGAAAGGTTAGATAATGTATTACTTACAATTAAATGATTACTTTTTAGAAGAGTCGCTTAGATTTGATAATAATTTACACTTTCTTTTGAGTTTTTAAATACGCAGAAGGCGCTCGGAGAATTACAACGGTGTGGAATCCGATTAAAGCTGACGTCAGACAGATAAGAAGTAAATTAGCATTGAAACGTCAGAGTTAAGGATCATATCTGGATCAATTTAACTTTTTATAATTCATTCTACATAATATTATGAAGAATATATACAGAAACGTTTACCGATCTTCTGGAAAAACGGGTCCTTTTATAAAAGTTTACGTGATATTTAGTTAATTTTATGAGATATGTAAAAGTTAAAAAATATATTAAGAAAAATTAGTATAATGTACAGTAAATTTTCGTGAATTCTAAATAATGCAGAATTTTATGGCAGCATTTGCAGAAAAAATGTAGTAATTTTTAACGCAAACTCTTGCGAATTTTCGGCTCAGCGGCGTCACTGCTTGCGCGCACGCGCAAGGGCCCACAATCCACCTAGAGAAACCAACGCCTCGACTCATTTTCTAAAAATCTTTATCAATTTTTAATGAAAATAAAAAAATTTTTTTTTTCTTTAAAAATCAAATTTCTTCAAGCATCGTCAAATTATTCCTCGCATTTTGATTGTTACGGGTGATTTATAAAATCTAAATTAATTATGTATGCATGAAGAAGACTCGAATTGTCAAATGTAGACGTTCTAATTAGCGAAGGGGGAAAAAGCATTCGGCTGTCAATTCGGAGGACCACGCTTCGATGCTTCACACACGTCGGCAGAGGATTTTTTCACAGTTTTAAAATATTTAAAAATATGCACCCGATTGTTTATTTAGGTATTATAATTATAGTCTTTTGTATGGGGTTTCATAGATTGAGTAAATAGATTTTTTTCATAATATTTCGATTTAGTGTCAAAATTACCATATTGTACCTTATAATTTACAGAACATGTTAGACTGTGACTAAATGCTTAATATACTTTCTCGAAAAATATCTTGTAATATTTGTAAAAATTACAAAAACACGTTTCTCCGTCTATGCGATGATAAATGGAGAATTCTGATTACATCACAATTACTTAGGAAAAGGCAACTATTTCATTCAAACTTTACGTTGAAAGGAGTACTAAAAGCAGCAGAGAGGCGTGCTTTAGAGGAAACGTAAGTAATGGGTTCGACACTCGTAACAAAATCAGATAGATCTTATCCTGGTGTCTTGCACACACGATAGCAGCATTGTACGAAAATACACGGAAACAAGAAAAAGAAACCGAGGGAGGCGAGAGCGAGAAACAAAGGCAGAGGCGAACAAACGGCTCGGCTCGTTTTTGATGCCCAGCCTCAAAGCCGCTCTGCCCCGTCGCCGTTTTTCCTCCCTCAAGCGCTTTCCAATTTTCGACTGAAGGGCTTCTTTTCTCTTCTTCCTTTCCTAAGGCCTTTTTAGATTATTCGCACGAAAATGGAAATATGTCGCTGGAATGCGCTTTATTCCTTTTCGAGTTTTGTTCCTTAGCGAACCCCAAATGGGGTCAAGCTTTTTTTTGTCGAAAGGATCGGAGAGCCAATTCTACTGTGCGTTGACATTTTTCCAAATATAGCTATGATACAGATTTTCTGTACGTACAGATTTATCACACGACGACGGTTTGTTACAATACTGTTTGTTAATACTTAATAATAAGATAAGGGAAGTTGAAAGTGCCGAGTAATGTTTTATACCAAAAAGTTGTATCATTAGTTTTATTTAAATCCTATTAAAAGTTTCACATTCCTATTAAATGTTGCACAAAGTGACATAGCTTAACTAGAGACTGAAGTTTGAAGCTTTTTAGAGAGGAAAAATATAATTCAGTCTCATTCTCAGTATGTAACATAATTTTAATGGACGATAAAAATGCAATTTTAATTTACTGCTTATCTTCTTAGGAGATTTAGACTGCAATTATTATTTTTTTTTGGATATTTCGATCATTCAAATTATAGAGTAAGCATATTTTTTACGGCAAAGCACTGTAAAAAGTGTTATACAAGTAAACAATGGACTATTGTGTAGCCTAGAAAAATGCTTACCAAAAATAGACTAGAAACGAGGAAAAATCCATCGGTTTCTATGGCGAACCTTGGAAAGGTTGACTGTTGAGCAGTTGTGACCTTGGTTTTATTATGGCCGGCAAGTGCATATATGTATGAAGGAAGGGTGTGGTGTGCGCAACACGTGGCATCATTTTCCTTGCATAATGTACAGGAAAAAGGGTCTGGATGTACGTTGTCGCTGAATATTTTATGCAGAATTTCGCGGATGGCGATTTGTCACACCTCTGCGCCCTCAGTCTTGAAGCGGCATTTATTTGAAAATAATAACTTCTTTAAAGGATTCTTTCGCTGGCTTCGGAAGCCCTCTAAAGCTGCGTCAAAATAAATCTGTACTATTTATAATTTTGCAATTTACAAGTTTCGAAATAATAATAACTTATTTTAAATAATTATTTAAATTTTGCACATTTTTTAAAGGAAGAAGTGTTAAGTTGTTTTTTTTTAAGTACATTAAAAATTAAGAACAAACTGCTTTAATTTAGGTTTAAATATTCAATTTCCTCAACTAAAGTGTATATAAAATGTAGTTCTAGTAATAACATTTTCTCACTCGTTCGGGGAAAAGTAAAACTGAATTTCTCTCTTGAAAGCAGAATCATGTAGCAAAGAGGTAGGAAAATTATGTCGATTCATACCTCATTTGGTACTTTATACGATTATGTTGAAAACTTTTCGCACGTGTTACTTTATATAGATTTCTAACTGTAAATGACACGCTGCTTTTTGACTTTAACATCCGTAATTTTACATTACACTTTGCTTTGGCAAAGAGATTTCAAAGATACCACGGAGTTTACATGTTTTGCTTTCTCAAAAAGAAAGCCTTAAAAGTAAATTGCAACAACTCGAAACTAAAGAATGAAATTAAATAATTCCACTCGAAGACTATTTTTTGTAAGTATAATAAAAATATAAATGAAGGTGATTAAACTTCTTGAAAATATTCATTTGCGCCACGTTCAGTTTGTTATCTGTATTTTTACACGACTTTTTTGCGCTCACCGAGGTCAAAACACGAGTCGGTGCAGTTCAATTTATACTCCCAATGTATCATTCTCGTTGTTAGATGTCCTCGCACGATATAACACATGATTTGTAAATTGGATACGTACTCCAGTTTCGAAGGCGTCGTTAATTGTTCCATCTGCGACAATTCGCAATGTTGAAATCCAAACGTTTTTTTCACCTTCGTTGTATTCAGTGTCCATAATTCATATATCGAAATGCTGACTTTTTCCATAAAAATTTACTTCTTTAATAATAAATGTTTGATAAATATTTAAAGGCAGAAGAGTGAAATAATTCATTGCTTGAAATCGTCAGGGGGCTTATTTCAAATAACGGTTTCATAATTATTTAATAAGAATCACGTACGCGTATTGAGTAAAACTAGTTTTTATTGAAAAATAATTCATTTTGAAATTCAATAGATATTTATTTTAAAATAAGTATATATTGAGAGAAGTTTCCTAAAAATTACTATACACTCTAGTAAGGGTACCGCAGACTGTCAAAATCAACAAAATTACCATATACTTTATAGGAAAATTTATCAGACAGTATAGTAAAATTTCTTACATATATAGGAAATTTTACTGAAAATGTAGGAAAATTTACCAAACAGTATGGTACAATTTCTTACAAAGTATAGTAATTTTTACAAGATTATTTGTAATTTTTACTATATTCCTTCTCTCAGTGTATAATAGATTTCTCGACTTCTAAATATAATTCTTTCTTTTAGTGACCCAAGACTAACAAGCGCAAGGAATAATAAGCTTAACAATTACCGAGTGCAAGCATAGCGAAATTACGAGACTAAAAAATTCTTAAAGAATACCCTCTTATCCATAGAATACAAGCGCACAATCTGCTCTTGTTATCCTTTTTGTACGGGTCTGTGCCCACATACACGTATTCTCACACGCAAAGGTACGTGTACACGACTTACTTGTGCGCGAGCGCAAACACACGCGAGAGAAAGACAGAGACAGAGAGAGAGTAGAAGAGAGAAGCACCGCACCCTTTGTGCTAAAATTAGAGGTGACGATGGCACATATACGCGCTTGGCTGGCTGCTTTTCTCGGCCCTTTATGTATGCGCAAGTGATAGGATAGTCCAGCAGCGGTTCCAACGGCGCGGAAACTACGAAAGGAGAGAGTGAGAGAGAGAGAGAGAGAGAGCAGCCGAGAGAGTTTTTATAATGGCGAAGGTCGCGCACGATTTTTCCCTTTCTTTTTTTGCGCACACCGCCGTCGTTGTGCATAATTATTTTTTTCGCGATATTTATATATACGTCGCGTCTTGTTTTCCTTTTTTCTGCCGCGCACTTACATAGACCACTTACTTATATAGATTTCTCCTAGATTATGCAGATTGAATCACGAATGTAATTTACTTGAGAATGATTGCCGGGGTCGTTCCATTATAAGAGGCGTCGCGTCGCCGAGGTATAACGAATATTCACGTGCAGAGGCTTTTTGTAATTCTGAAAACTCAAGAGTATGGATTTTTTGTTAAAGTCATGGAAATTGATTGTAGATTTTATGGAAAGCCGTAATTTATTGTTGGTAACAGTGATTCTCAGGATTAAAGTAATGCGGACTTAACTCATCTACATATAGGTTTCGAGCTAAATGAGCCCTTACAGAGTCTAATCCAATTGCAAGTTCTCATGAAACCTCAAATGTATATGAAGGAGGAAGTAGCGATTCTAAAAGAAACTACTGCTATATTTTTTGCATAACGATGATACAATGAAAAAAAAAAACATCACATCCCTCAAACTTTCAACAAAATCTACTGTGAGTTAACAATTCAAAGAGAAGTCTGATGTGAATTCACTGGAAGATAGGAAAACGTGTGCGCAAGCCTTTTGTAACCCCCTCGAAATGCTCTAGAAATTTATGTACACCAGATTCTCGCGCGCCCAGCTACTCGCATGATAAGTAATGAGCTTTCACACCAAAAAGCAGACTAATATTCTCGTCGATTTCTGTATTAATTCTTAATAATTCATAATTTCATTTCTTCCTCTGGTTCACAATTTCCTCTCATATTATAAGTATTATTTTGAAAATAACAAGACGCCAGCAAGCAGTTCTTTAAAGAAAACAAGCTCATTTCAACAATAAGCAATAGAAAGAAGCAAGTGGAGCGAGAGATGCGAATCATCATCTTTAAAGGAAGGCGTCAATCTAACGGCGCAGAATGCCGCCTCCTCATAACGAAACTTTGCCATTCAGCAGTGGCGAGTCGTATACGACAGTACACGGCGAACTCTCTCCACTCGCTGTGGATCCGTGACAAAGGCGCTCAGCGAATTCTGTATGCGACGCCCCAAGTCGCTTCAAGTTTTCCCTCTCGACGCCGATAAATTATTCCGAGCTTACAGCCACGTGAACTTTCGAGAAAGCGCTCTCTAATATCGGGATTAGATCTGTTTTAACGATCGAAGTCGAGTTTCCAATCTGATTTTTCGCAGCTAAAGCTTCCTCGAGCTTCTAAATCCACTGCCGTCTTGCTTTTAACTTTTCACTTGTTGTTTTGCGCGCCCGGCTAACTGGGCTAAATCTATTAATCTTTTATAAACGAAAAGCTTCAATACTTATTGTAAACTTTATCGTTGAGAGAAGAAATAAGCATATCTGACGGCAGTATTGCAAGCTTACTTGAAGCAAATAATTTGTTTGAACGACTCGCCTAAATTCAAAATTTGGATCGAAATCCTTGATCAAGAAATGTAAAATTATTAATTAAACAAAATTTAGATTTTTATTTGTAAAATTCAAGCAACGTAGAGAACCAGTTGCTGTCAATTTTCGGAATTAACCGACTGTCGATAAATTTTCGCGGCTCAGAATCCAATTTTAATTAAAAAGCCAAAGAGTCAGGTACTGGACTGCCCTCGCACGTACCCACATTTGCATGTGTGATCCGTAACGTCATTCGCTTTTCTGCAGATATGCCTTCCTCTCTCTCTCTCTCTCTCTCTCTCTCTCTCTCTTTCAATTCGATTTTTTATTCTTATCTTTCGCTTTTTCAGTTCCACATTTCAAAACTCTGTATCTCCGGTCTTCAATAAATATTTCCTTTACTTTAATCGTTCTTTTTTATTACGTTGACGGTGGTTTATCTTTGAAATTAATTATTCTATTGTTCCTCAACGATCGACCCATCTTTTAACTGAAAATAGAGCTCGTCAAATAGCGACTTTATGCTGAATAGAATTGTTTTTTTATGGACTAACGAAAGTCATACTTCCGAGAGACGAATTTTCATCAGACTTTGAGAAATGTTTTCTGGTATCCAAAATGGACGGAGATACACAGAAACTTTTACAATTTTATGTTTTTTATATGTCGACTAATATGGCACTATATATACACATAATCGTGCTAGTAACGTAGGCAAGGCAGATCCTACGAAGGAACAGCTGGCGTTATTGTACTTGGTCGGTCGGGTTACTCATTAGCGAGCGAAGCGTTGAACTATACTGTCAGTGGTTTACGTGTACCTCACGAGGAGCTGGAATAAACATGCCTAACTAATTGTGTACCCGACTTGCCCTCTGGACAATTCTTTGGAGCACACATTCTAGAGAAACAATAAATTGTAGGTAATGAATTTTTAATCAGGGTTTCAATTGCTAAATTATGTATGAAATGTTTGTGGTTTCTATATAATACTTGCTAAATATAGATATCACCATTTTTTTTTTATTTTTGATCTATCTGTTTATTTATTATTTGCCGTTTTGCTATCAAGTTATCATCTAGTAATAGGTGTAATAAAAGTTCTATTCTTGAAAAATGCTTAAAACGCTCGTTTAAAAATAATCCATATATAATTCTTTTAAAAAAGATACTCACTGTACAAAGGTAACACTTTCATATATATACATTAAATTAATGTGAACAAAAATTGCAATAATTTGACCTATTTATCGAACATAATTAATATTATACAAAAACCAAAATAATAAAGTAAATTAAGAAAAATATATAATATTCAAATAAAAATCAATGCAAGAGTAATAAAAAATACTAATAATAGATTTATACATTGTAGGTTGATTGACAAATTTTATTTTGCATCAATGTTTCTCTATCTAAACCTTTTTCATCGCTTTTTACAATAATTCTAAGCTGTCAAAAGTTGGTAAACCCAAATTTTGAGCGTGTTTCTTAAATGACTGCAAGCTGCAGCAGTACGTGTAGCCCTTCTCAAATTTGGCGAAATCTGGATATTCAGCTTGGCAGCTGGCAAGCTTTTCACAAATTACATTGCTTTTGGTTGCTTCAGTCAGGTGAGGGTTGTTAACAGTAACGAAAACGAGTCCTTGCTTGTTACTCGAGTTGTATACGTACTTAAATAGAAACTGGCCAGGTCGTATCTTCTCAGAGAGGTCAATGTAGACATTTTTACCGGCGGAGTTTGGAAGGTAGAGCGATAGATATGAGCCTGACCATACTGTGATGTCGGCGAGATTCTGTTTAGCCATTTGACGCACAACGTCACCCACAAGTTTCCAGTTACCGGAATTGACGGAACTCCAGATGGGCACTGTTAATTCGTATAGAGTCGTTACGTTTTGTTGAACTTCGTAGTAAACATCTTCAGCGTTTACCAATTGCCCTGCTACAAAGGCTTCTGTACCTGTAATAAAGATTTTATATATTAATATTTTAAATTACGTATTATTAATTATTAATGTGAGTTGAGTTCTTTATTTTTATATTAAAAAAAAAAAAAGTTTTAATACAAATAAATGATTAATTATATTTATAATAATATATTTAAACGTACCATTAGCTGGCATGTATTTTTCGACAACTGCTTCATCCAAGAGTTTAGCTTTCAACAGACTTCTTTGCTGAGCTTTGTTGTAAACCTGTGTATAAGCTAGTTTTCCAGACAAGTTTCCATTTCTCAGGGGTGCACGTTTTGCACTAGGCGAGCCCGGAACAGTCGGTAGCTTGTACCTGGCCCATCTAGCAATGTAAGCACCATTATGTCGACTGACGACGACTTCTTCAATAACGCTTACGAATTCTAGCATTCCCAAAGAGTAGCCAATTTCAGCGATATTCTTGCCGTTTGGTGCTTTGCGTCCAGTCAACTGAGCAATAGGTTCAGCTGATCCCGTACAGCCAATGTGGCTCAGGGGACCATAAATGTAAGAACCAGTTATTTGCACTGCCTTGCCACCCACGCACTCGACTAATACTGACCTATTTATTAAAAGTATTATGAAATGGATTTTTTTTTCAGTCTACAAAGAATTATGATTGCAACATACTTAAGAGTAGTGACGTTGTCGCGTACTGCTATTGTGCCACCAGGACAGGCGACTTTGAGAAGAGGACCATCTCCTTTGAACGGGAGACTGTCAGGAGCCGTGGGGTACACAAATTCCGTGAGATTTGGGTGCAAGTACAGAACCTGCGTATCGTTTAAGTCCTTCGTGGGATCTATCGTACATTCTCGCCACGAGTCTAAAATGTTTGTTCGTTTTATTATTCACGATTAATTCGCAATGAAAGCCTTTTGCTCGGTGATGCACTTTATAATATTAAAAATTTGAAAATTAAGGATTACTTACCCGCTGAGATGAGCAGGATGTTAGCCAAAATGAAAAGAAGAGAAATTTTTATAGCTTTCGACATGATGTAGGTGTTACTTGCCAAAACAGTAATTGCTGATCGGTTCGCCTCTTTTATAGCTTACGATTGGTTATCTGTTCAAAATCACATTTTCGTCCTCATCTACCGCTGATTAGCTTATTTATTATATCGCTTATGCGGATAAGGATACGCTGGAGTGTTTGATTAGGAAATTAATAAAAGAAATTTTTGTTTCGTCCCAAATTGTAATACTTTTGGCGAAAGTCTAAACGTACTTTTTAAATATTTTTAATTTCTTTCAAATTATGTTTATGGTTACTGCTTCCACGAATCTGCAGTATAAGTAATACAATTGTGTCTTTAAATCTTTGCAGATAATTTTATTTTCCAAAAAGTATTTATATAATAAACCAGGAAGCTATTTTTAGATTCATTATTATTGTGATCTCACCCTAAAAAGTGTGCGTTGTTTTCAGAAATAAATTGAACATTAATAGTTATCAAAAAAGATAAAGAAATGTTTTTTGATAATAGTTATATAAGTTATTATTAAAGATTACATACACTATTTTAATCACGGGTTTATCATTTATTTTGACATGAGATTTTTGTTAAATAAAATTATTTTTGATTATAAACATTGCGATAAAACCAATTTATTAAAATTTTTAATGTTTTCAATTCAAAATTGCACGTGCTAATACTGTTACGTAATTAAATTTTACGAAAACTCCAATAATTGCATAGTTGTATAACGAATAAATTTGAGGATTTAAGAAAGTATTAAATTAATGCAAGTTTAGGAAAGTTATGCTTAATTTTACGGATAACATTGATATGTCACGTAAATTTGATAATATTGAGTGTTTAGTTGGTAGATTAAATCGCATAAATGTTGATAAAATTTATTTTAAAAGAGAAAAATGTTAATTCGCTGAGCTTATATTTTTATTTTACAAAAACAAAGATAAAAATTATAATTTAATTACGTCAATAAATATTCAATTTATGTAATGGAATTATGAATTTTAAATAAGTTTGAATGTTTATTAAAAATTGATTCTTTCAGTTTTTTATTATTAGTTTTTCAGTTATATTAAAATTACAGGAAATTAATCGATTAAGTTTTTTTAAATGCTATTTGGCAAACGAGTATAAAATTGTACGTATTTACGTAAGTTTAGGTCAGTAATATTGCAAATGGACTTGACGTGAAATCGATGTTACAAAAACAGCCCGTGTATAATATTGCAAATGAAATGCGTGCTTAAGAATTGAAATGATGTCAAATTAAACTAAATGAGTATTAATTTAAATTACGCTAAAGATTTTAATAAATTTTTAAAATATATATTGCATTTTGTAATGATAATTAATGAAATTTTATTTATAAAGAAGTACTAAATTCACGATTTTTATCAGCTCAATAGTAATAATTAAAAGAATATATACCGAATATTTAGAAATGCAATATTTTATTTACAAAGAATATATTGAAAAAATAAGTTCAGCTTCAAAAATGATGGAAATTAGAGAAGCGGAGTGGTTTCTGAAAAAATTGGAAGGCCAAACATGCTAGCATAAAGTCGGAAATCTTCGAGACGACAGCAATACGTGTAACCTTTGGAGAGATCGCTAAATTCTGGGTACAGGATGTCGCAAGAACTATACTTGTCGCAGATTATATCGTGGCTCGAAACCTTTTCTGCATAGGGGTTGTTCACAGTCACGAAGACTAACCCTCTGTTGCTTGTTGCGTCGTGTACATATTTGAAGAGAAACTAAAATCGTTATTTATAATTACGTTAGATAACGTAAGAATTACGTTAGATAACGTAAGAATTACGTTAGATAAAAGCAGTTAATCCTTTGCGGCGCACATTTTTTAAAACGATATTTTTTTGGCCAAAATTGTTACTTGGGGATTTTTTGGGTCGCTGATCACGAATCTGAAGTCAAAAATTAAAAATTTTCAAATCCAAGATGACGGATCCAATATGCCATATTGGTCCGCCATCTTGGCTTTGTAGATTTTCAAATTTTGACTTCAGATTAGTAATTAGCGACCCCAAAAACCCCCGAGAAATATATTTTGATGATTCTAATTATAACAGCAATTCCAAAGCCGATTTTTTTTATCAAAAATTGCCATTTTCTTGTCCTTTTTGTTTACTATAAAAAAAATGTCAATACAAAAGTAAAATTTTGTATTGTTATATGTTCATTGACATCTTAGACAGCTAAAATGCAGACAACCCCATGTAAAACTTTAATTTTAAGCGCTGTATACACAAAATCCCGACTTAGATTATGTATAGTAAGTATACTTAATACCGCGGCGTAAAGGGTTAAACGAGTTGGAGATCCCACTTACCTGTGGGGGCTCGATTCCATGCGACAAAGAAATGAATTTAATATCGCCCTGCTTATTATCGTTAAGATACAATTGTTGATAAGCTCCGGACCAAACTTCAAGACCGTTGGTAGTGATGCTGGCACGGCTACGTACGAGATCGCCAACGAGTTTCCAGTTGCCATTTGTAGCAATAGTCTGCCACACTGGAACTATATTATCATATATATGAGCTGCATCCTGTTGAGCTTCGTAAAATAGATCGTCTCGGGAGATCAATTGGCCTTGAACGAAGTATCCGTTACCTATTAATAATAAAAGTAATCTTAGGCGCAATTTATAAGTTTTTATGATATTTTAAATATTTTAAGATGTTGATGCTTATTCATTTACTATGAAAGTTTATATTGTGTACATCACTAATTTCTTAATGCTCATGAATATTTTTTTAAATACATATTTAAACTTCTATTCAATGCAAGATTTAAAATAAATCCTTAATCGATGCCCACCAGTTTCAGACAAGTACTTGTCAACTTCTTCAGTGCTGTTAAAAACTTCCAAGAAACTTGCTCTTTGATTTGCCCTGACGTAAACATCGTTCATGTCAACATCTTGATAAAATGCTCCCTTTCTGTAAGTGGGTACAATTTTGGAAATCTCCCTGTTGAGAATTGTCGGAGGAATCCGAATTTTCGCCCATCGAACTAGTTGTCCGCGAGATAGTCCAGCGACAACTTCGTCTATTGTAACCAAAACTTCTGGTTGACTTCCATTAGTAACTGAATCGCTTAGCTGCAGTCCAATCTGTGCTCGAGACAGACCTTTAGTATTCGACGGAAGCAAATGGGATGTTGACTGAATGCTCGCATTGCATTTCAGTTCCTTGATCTAAATTGAAAATTGCGGAGTAAAATAAATTGATTAACATCATTAGTTTCTAAACCTATAATTTAGAATATCTCGACATCCTGATATTCTAGAGAAATTTTCAAGTTTTATTTTGTTGATTTTTGTAGTAGTTACCTGAAATTCAGGAATGGTATCATTACTATCAGCAAATCGAAATTTGCCCTTATCAGTGCACACAATGTCGACGGAGCTCCTGTTGGTTTCCTTGCTTTTAATAACGATCTGTCCACCTGGACAAGTAATTCGTAGAGCTACTTCACCAGATGGAAATTTGAGTTTTTTATCTGTAGGATACAGCAATTCTGAAGCGTTTGCCTTCAGAATTAGTGGATGGCCTGGTCGTAGGTCCTTTTTTAAATTTAGTACACAGCTCTTAGATTTTCCATCTAAAAATTTTCGATAATTTATGTTTTATTTTAATTTTTCAATGATTCACTTTCTATACTTACTTATGGTTACAAAACAAAAAGTTATTAATAAAGAAAGAGTGAATAAGTGGCGTGGACTCATCTTCAATGCTTTTCAAATGCATTTAACTTCAGCACTGCGTTATTTATCAGAAATTATTTAACTTTTATTGCATTCTGAAATCTCTGTTATCATTGCTTGGTTATCGATACTGCCTCGGAATAGATTTTGTTCAACGACCTCTTTCTCTTTTCGCCCATGAGTTACGTGTATTGAGGGCAGGCTTTGATTTTCTTCCGCTTTATCAGGCATTTACTCTTGCTATAATAAACATTATTTTTCCATGCTTCTTTGTGCCTCTACCTTATATTTTCACAAGTAATTTGATTTAATTTATTTTTCTTATTTTTTTTTTTTTTTAAATTAATACGATTTATATACGCGTGTGTATTAAATTATAGAAGCTAATTATACTTCTTTACTGTTGATCATAAAATTTCATAATTAGGTAAGGAATATTTTATTATAGGACAAAACAAAGGTTTCATTTAATAAACAAAAAAATCAAAAAATTTCACTAATACACGTAAATACTAAATAATATTAGTTTGATCGTGACTAAGAACAGTCACTTAAAATTTTTTTATAAAAATTACTGAAGTTTTGTAAAGGGTCCAAACGTCGATTTTTTAAATAATAAATCACATCTTTGACAGCAGAGATGAGTAATTTCTTTATTTTTCTTTTCACATTTGTTCCAGTTGTCAGTAATATCTATAATTGAGATACACGTAAATACTCTTTACGTTTGTATGATAATATTGTTAGATAGATAATTGTTAAACCAATTGCATTAAGAAAAAAACCTTTACATTTGGATAATAATTTCTTCTGTTAGAGTGCTTAAGTAACCAAGGATTTATAAATAAGATCGGTAAATTAATAATTAGCTCTTAATTTATAGTTTCCTATTTTTAGATTTGTAATTGCAGACAATAAAATAGATATTTCTTTATTATTTTCAGTTGCATAATTATTTAATGTCTTTTTCCTGCACTAAAATTTATTTTTATCAACTGAATTTTTTATCAGGATGAGTTTAAAATTTGTTTTCTGTTGTAAGAATGTAATTTATACAGAAATTTTTTATTTAAGTAATGTTGATGTCATTCAACGTCAATTGTTTAATTTAAGGAAAAATACTTTTTACGATTTTACAAAAATATTTTCAAGAGTAATACATAAAGAGATTACCTATATATTATAATCAAAAATATATAAAAAGAGTTTATTCTTTAAATTTGTTTGTGCTTCGGTATGTTTGAGTTATCTATCTTAATAGATAAACGTTAATAGATTAGTTTGAAAACAAAATATGTGAGAAAGTTACGTGTACTAGATCTTAAGTAAATCTTCTGAAAAAGATAAAAGCGATGATTTAAAGGTTTTACACATCTTATCAGCAACTTCTGATGGTATTAAAGATAATTCTGCAAAGAAATTACAAATTCTATTATTTGAACTTTAATTACACCGGTACAAAAAAATGTAGAAAGTGATCTGTGAGACAAACTAAGCTACTATATCCATATGTATTTTGATCTGCTACGCAAGAATATGAGTTTAGTTTTGGTTCATTACCTCAAGATATCACAAAATTCTGATACAATGGACCAAAACTAAGATCGTATTCGAGCTTAGTAGATCAAAAAACATATACGGATACTGAAATTTAGTTGATGGGGCAAACCACTTTTTATTTTTTATATGCCTGCGATATTGCAAATACATTTCAGAGAAAAATAAGGAAAAAATTACTTTTATTCTGCAGCGTGGAAAATTACGCAGGCGAGAAAAATGTCATATTAAAATAATAAAATAACGGGAGTGTAAAAATAACTTTCTTAATAAAATCTCAATTGAATTTTCTTGCTTATTCTTTTTTCAAGTCCAGTAATGTTTCTTATTAGTTTTAATTTTTCTTAACGAGCGGCAAGAACTTTTAAAAGTAAAATATTCATAAAAGACCAAAGACTTGTTGTAAAGTTTCGTTTAACCCTTAGAGAGTCGGCTCGGTCCCGAAAGACGGTCCGATTAATGGTGAAAGTAAAAACCAAAATAGCCACTAATTCAGTAGTAATCGAGTTTCCTGCAGGTCGAATATTGCAAAATACTGCTGTCCTAATCCAGCAGAGTGACGTAGCCGATACAGTCCTGGTCGGCTTGCATCTCACCTGTCAATTACTGTACATTCTCGCCTGCACGCTGCAAACTGTCAGACACGCCAATAGATTGCGACGTTTGTGCTCTAGGCAGACCTCTAACGCGCGATTATCTGAATAATAAATTTGATTTTACAAAGGATAGCTACTAAATTTACGAAGCTTCTCAGACGAACCTTATTTTCGACTTGCTCTGTTCAGCGTGAAAGTAGAACTTTCGCGAAAGAAAAGTTTTAAATATTGGATCAAAGCTGTTATTAAATCTTAGCTAGTTATTAAACCTGAGTTCTTTACTTAAAATAAAACAATTAATTTTACATTAATTTCCAACTTTTTGTTCTACACTGTGAATATTTTAATACAATGAAAGAACTTTAAAAATTAGACAATTAGATATTATTAAATTAGGAATTCAGTAAACACTTACATTTTTATTTCTTCCAACGTTTTATTAACTATCGAAAAGAAATTTAAAAAGTTACCACGTTAAATAAATCTAAAAAGTTACTAGTGCACTTGCCAGCGCTCAAATGGAGCTAGCAGTCGAGAATGTCGGCAACCCGATCGACTTGGCGGTACCAAGAAAACCATCGAACGTGCAGCAGTACGTGTATCCTCGCTCCACTTGACTGAATTTCGGGTACATGGTCTCGCAAATCAGCTGGCGACGACAGATCACGTGCTCGGAGCCTATTTTCTCCATGTGCGGATTGTTTACCACGAGGAAGATAAGTCCCCTGTTGGCCTTTCGATCGTACACGTACTTGAATAAAATCTTGGGCACCGGCAAGACGGATTTGCCGCTGGCGTCTCGGGCGAGGTATATTTTGCGCTGAATTCCGTCGCCCATAGTGCTCTGGAGCGTTAGAACACCGAGGCAGCCCGACCAGACGTCAAGCTCTGACATTGTTTCAGTGGCTGCACAGAAGAAACCAATTTTAATTCTTAAGTTTTTTTGCGTTATTTTTTATTATTATAGAATAAGCATATTTTTTTATTGAAATAATACAAATTACAACATTGAAATAAGGTAGAAATAACAAATTAAATGTTTTTTCAATTTTCGTATGAAAACCGTTTTATAATATTTAAATTCTGATAATATAGATATGGAGTGTTTTTATTTTTAAGATTTAATAAATATTTCTTAAACTGAAAAAATACCTAGTCGTCGAACTATATCTGATACGTATAACCAATTGCCGTCCCTTACACTTTTCCACATTGGCACTGTGTTCTCATAAAAGTAAGTACCCTTTTGCTGACTTCTATAGAATAAATCGTGTTTTGAAATTAACTGGCCTTCTACAAAATATCTGCCATCATCTGCTGCTAAAAGAAAAAGTCTTTAGAGCGTTTATTTATTTTATTAATATATTAATATATTCGATTTTCAATTAAATCAGATAATATGTTTTATAGAAGGATAGAAAAACGTTAGCTTTGCCGTAACCTTTACAATAAAAAAATTTACGGATTTTCATTCTCTGAAGCTTAACATTTTTAAAGGTGCTAGACTCCCTTAATAAGTCATCAGGTTTACCAGTAAATGTATTCATTTATTTGTTCAAAGAATTTTTGATTTGAAAAATATAATGTAAAAAATAATAATTAATGTTTAATTTAATAAAAGAGAAACATTACCTAACATATCATTTATACGCCAGTCCACGCTTTCCGGATCATCGAAAATGACTCGCATTCTTTTGCGTTGATATTCTTTGTTAAATATATCAGAAACTTCCATTGATGTATTTTGTAATAATAATCCCATTTTGAAATCGTGGTCTTCTTTACCTATAATTATTAAACATATAATAAGTATCATTATTCATTTTCTAAATTTGAAGAATCGTCATTTTCTGCAATTAATTCAAAGGAAATATAAATAAATAAACTGATTTAGTAAATTAAAATTCTAATTTCTTGACATAAAAATTAAAAATGAACGTAGCAATAGTAGTATCTTACTTCTTTGTCGGTTCTCGATCACAGGGACAATTTTTGTGTGTGCCCACAGAGGCACTTTGTTTTCTACATCGTAGGCAATGATATCGATGATCGGAAGGAAGGTAAAAATATTCATTTGAAAACCAATTTGCATACATTTACCAATCGGACAATTATTACGCTTTATTCGAGATAATGGTACAGATGGCTTCGCACAAGTGATTTGATCAAACGGTGTTGGTGTCTGCAGTATTAAATATTACAATATTATTAGATAAACTATACGATAATGCAATTCGATTTATTAACACTTGGTTTTCTGTCAAAAATTCTTATCTGTCTATCTATTTTATAGAAAAATTAAAGAAAACAAGCCTGAGATCCAGCAATGCCGTAATTCAATGAGCCATAACATTTTAGAAAAGCTGTTCCAACTTGAAGGTGTTCCCGATCGTTAATGAGAACATCATTAGGGCAAGCCACTCTGATATCAGCTTTGCCATTATTTGTTTCAAAAATTGAAGGACTCTGGATCCGTGGATATAAAAATTCAGAAACGTTTTGCCGAAGAAGTAATGGCTGATTTTCGTGAAATTCATTGGTTATGTTTAAGACGCAGTGATTGTTTTCACTTATTGCACTTGAGCCTTTTGATTAATTAATTTATGAATCACTTTATTTCAAAATAAAAATAAGTCTTTTTTACTTACATTCCAGCAGAATGCCAAGAAAAACAGGGAAAACAAATTTGAGTAAAGCAAACATTTCGCACTACGAAATCATGTGTCAGCTAAACGGTGTACCTCACGTGAGGTAAAAATTCAAAGTGTTTTATGGAAATATGTAGACGGTAAGAAATAAGCGCAGGTTCGGAAGGTCTACTACATTTTTCTACTACACGCAACTCACAATCCTGCGATTAATTAATAAGTGACGCGACAAAACTGACATAGAAGTTGCAGTATGCAAAAGAGAAATTCATGTTGTGGATTTAATTTTAATTGTGAACTCCAAAGTTTTAGTTTTATTTTAATGATTATCAGTAAAAGAAATTTCAAAACAAAAGATGACGTTAAAACGAAGTCGGGTTTTGCCTGAAATGAAAAATGTAAATATAATTTATTAGAGAGAATTATTATAATGTGGGTATTTAGAAAATGAAATACATCAACGAAATGAGTCAAATGAGTCAAATGAGTGTGTTTGACTCTGTCCTTATATTTCCAATATCATTTTTATAATAAAGGAGAATCACACATTTCAGTTTACACATTTATAACTAATCACAGATTAGAAACCTTAGATTAGAGCCTGTTTCTATTATTTTGTAAGATTTGAACATTTACACATTTAATGTATTTCGGCATTGACGTTGCTCTTAATATTCTAATCAGCTACTTCAGAATCATTTCATATTTTAACGGCGGTTATCTTTTCGGTGTAAGGGTTTTATTTTTTCTACATATTCAATTAGAATATACATCGCGTACTAACCGAGACTAATGACACCACATATCCGTTATTTGGTATTTCAGTTTTCATAACTGGTATGTCATCACTCCCACCTCGGAATCCCCATTACGCATTACTCCAGGGTAGAACCAGGAATTTTGTCTTTAGAGCATTTATCTTACCCTTTTTGTTCTATTATAGTAGAGGTCCGTCTTCGTTCAAAGTCAGCTGATGCCCTCCAACGCTTTTCGGTGATCAGGATAGCCGGGACAACATTCTCCGGAGAAACCGGGTCATCGTTCCGCAGCCTCGTCCGCTCCTTCCTCGTAACTGAGGTCCACCATCTTGCCCATTCTGTACAGGTACGCGCTGAAGTATCCATGGACTGTAAGCATTTGGACGAGGGAGCAATATACCTCCTCATTCCGGCGGTTGAACCAAAGGGTCACCTGGCTAATTAGTCTGGCGGTCCATCTTCCGCATGTCTCCTACTTCTACCAGGGCTGCCAAGGGAGCAACGACTGCTGATCCTGAACTTTCTTTTCTAATTACCACATGACCAGGAGTTTTCCTCGGCTGGTAAACGTATTTCCTTTCCTAGGTTAGTAGGTCAATCGGAATTACTGCGAGTTGTCGAAACTGTTAAGAATGATGGTTCCGAGACCGTACGCTGCTCGAAAACAGTACCTTCTTTGTACAGCTGTCGCATGCTTGCAGTGTATTTCGCAGCGCGTTGGACCAAACTACGATAACATAAAGCGTTATGGACTGTTTTCATTTATTAAGTGAGAGTAAAGTCTGGTATTGAAATATTGATTGTAATATTTAAAAATTGCTTATTTGAACTTGATGTGATAGATTTTGTATTTACATTTTAAGTTTCCAATTCTAGAAGTCGACTCAAAAAGATTGGAGTAGTTAGAGCGAGATAATGAAAACTAGAAGAAAATCACGATAAACAGTATTATATTAGGAAGCGATAAAAAAGACGTAGGCCAGGAAAGTTACCGAGCAAAAGGTGCGCACAAAAGATAAAAGGGTGAAAGAGAAGGATAGAGAGAGGACAGGTTTGCAGGGCAAAGGTGGAGTATGAAGAGAATGTATCGATTTTCCAACCGATTGGTCAATGAACGTACCAACGCTTCAGCGACTTGTTCATCCAGCACTCAAGCAAGAAATAATCTCCCCTGACACTCCTCTTCTTCGTCTTTTTCCTCGCAGCTCCGAAGCACAGTTTCCCTTGTGCGTCTGTGCGGACTAAAACTGGACTGCCTTATCATATATTTTAATGCAGGTTTTGACGTAAACCGAAATTCCACGTGATTGCATTAAAGTACTAAAAAATGGTTTTTGTATCCGTTCTATGTTATTTTTTATGTACTATTTTCTGTTAATTTTTTAATTAGCGCGAAAACGCGAATAGTTTGATCAAATGCCAGGATATAAGAAGCAATAAATAAATTAAGACAAATAAACCACATATTGCAATAAAGAAAGAAATTGGAAGGGAGTGTGAGAGAGAGAGAGAGAAAAGATGCGCGAATAATTTAAAAAATCTGAATAAATACAAAAGAAAATCAAAATAGTATTGGATAGTGCAGTAAGAATTTATCTCTCGAGTGAAAAGATTTATTTTGTAAACAACGAATTATAACAACAAATAGTGGGTAAATTATAAAAGAAAGATATATGCACCCATTTCTTAATGAAACACTCTTTCTTTCACAGTTCGATCAAACAATAATCGGCCGATTTCACCGAAGATCTAAATTTCCCACGTATTTACAGGTGCGCGAGATGCCAATACGCGGCGGAGCGTTAATTTCCGCGGATGATGATGGGTTTAGTTTAGGCTGCGAGGGCAAATCGCGAGCGAATCATTGAATCATTATACCGTAAAAGCCGATTATACGAACGCGTGTATTGAAAATTGATTTTCAGATGCGGGCGTCGTTATTCCGTCGCTCTGCGTCTGGTGCTCCGTGCTTGGGTGCATGTTTATTCGTTCGTCTTAACCGTTGTGGTTTATTATGTTGTTCGTTTGATAGACTGACTGAAATGAACAGTGAACGAAGTTATTTTCGAAAGGGTGTTTAGATATTTTCAGTTAAGTTGGTCTCTTTAAACATCAATTTTATTAGTTTCTATTATAATCGAGGTAAATAAGGGGCGTTTACCGATTTTCTTGTAATTGGGAGATATATTGTCTGTATGAAAATTAGAAGGAAGCCACGTTTATTCAGTCTGACACTCTGTTTTCTTCAAAGTTATATACGTTCTTTTCGCTAAAATTTAAGACAAATCGATATTCGTTCAATGACATATAACTTCCAGGTATAAGCGGCTATGAATTTTGAACAAATAAAGATTATTAATTAATATTTTTTTAAACCGATGCAATTTTATTTCACCTTTTCAAACGCGCAAATTTTTTAAATTGTTAGCGAAAAGGGTATGCAATGCTTTAAACGTAGAGCATTCGATTAACTGGACCTCGCTTCCTTATTTTTACATTAGCCAACCTTCTAGTCAGAACAGTGATTTTTTAAAGACCTGCAGAAACATCGACGTTTCCTCGCGAAAAGTTAAGCGGGATTCTGAAAAAAAAAAAAAAAAAAAAAAACAACTGTAGGAGGAAAAAGGCTCAGACACGGCAGAGTTAAGATAAGCTCGAGCTATCGGCGGCCATCATCGCGCGATAACTCGGTCAAGGTCGCGAACACCTGCACACCGGTCGGTTATATTTTTATCGTCTCTCACGCGCTCTCTCGCTCTCAACTCGGGAGAGCAATAATTGACGAATGCCATCCTTACAGCGATGAATAATTGATGCTTCATTATGGAGCTGGATAGATCAATTCTCGGCGGCTTTGCTCTTCTCTCTCAAGACCCTTTCTCCTCGTGCTGCTTTCTTGTGATTTCAGTATTTTTTTTTTTTTTACTTACAGTCTCTATGAACGGCTCATCAAATTTATCGTATAGTTTATATTTTTATATAAAAAGAAAGGACTCGTTTTTACTACAGAATTTAGATTTTGACGCGTAAGGCGTTTTCCCTCGCGCCTCGCGTGTCCAAAACCAGAATTTTCAAAAAAGTTCAATCACAAGGCGAGGGCGAAAATTTGCATTAATCGCGATGAATCGCACAAGGTATATAAGTGTCCAACGCGCGGCAGGCAAAATTATCGAGAGGATAAAACAAAGAGAAGCCGAGAAAACACTCGCGGTTTCTAAGGCTTTAGCGCGGAATTGTTCGTTCTACGACCATTGTGTCGCGGTTTTGCGTTAATAATGTATTTCGTCAGCAACTTGTCAAACGGACAAAAAGTCCGACAAAACCCGCGGAATGCGTGCGTATGCGCGAACAAAGCTCCTTGCTCGCGACAATAGGCGAGGCTTCGCGATCGAGTGTGGGTATGTATTGTAAAGGCGGCGTTTCGAGTCCAAAATGGATTTTAGAACGGAGAACCAGCTGTTTTGTTCCTAATTACCTAATCGTCAGGCTTTTGCGGCAAGATTAAAAAAGTCGCTATCTCTCTCTCTCTCTCGCCGGGGATATATATATATATATATCGATCTCTCTAGCGGCGGACGCCCGCGGCTAATGAGAATAGCGGCCCCTAATGCCTCGGCAAACAATCGGACGTTCGTGACTTTCCTCTCCCGCCTCTCTGGTGTGTGCCATCTTCGAGCGGCGGCGGCGGCGGCCGCGTATATACGCACACGCGCCTTCGGCCGGCACGTGCGCAGCCGACGCGGGGGATCGATAGATATGCCGAGCTGAATTTCTTATCGGGCCTACTTATTTTTTTTTTTTTTTTTTTTTTGCCTTCTTCGCTCGGCGGCCGCTGAGGAGCTGTGCAGCGCTTCCCAGGCGTTTCTGGTAGCTCGACTCCGTCGTAAACACATTTGCGATGAGAATCAAGGATGTACAGACTATTGAAAGCCATATATGTATATATATATGTTATTTTTGAAAGTTCAAAGCCTTATAATTCTTTTTCCCTACATTTCCCCATATAAATTTTTTGTTGTAGTAAAGAGCTGCTTCAAGTGCTCTAAATGACTGAAAATGTTTTATACGTTTTGGAGCGTTTTTGCAGTTTTTAACAGCGGAGGCAGTTTCATATGAGGCGTGGGCATCCTCCTTTGGAAAATGTAACTTTTCGACTGGAAATAATATAATATTTACTGATTTACCGATGTTGAGAAATAATGGTTGAACGGATTTATAGGCTTTTCTTAACAGCATTATTACGAATCTGTAAAGCTTATACAAATTGTAAAATCTTATTATTTTAATAAATATATTGAATTTATAGATAAGAAGTTTTAGAATATTCATAAAACTATTATGTCGACAGATAACTACTGGGTAACCTGTATAATTTTTATAGTCAGAATTGAACTTGATGGTACCTAGGTTGTTCCTTTGAATTAGCTAAATCATCCTGGACAAGTTTATATTTATATTTGGAGTTAAAACAGAATTTTTAAACTAATGGATGCAAAGATTGAGCAGACATCTATTACATGTTTTTGATGTTCATTGCGGTCAAATATATTATCAAGATTATTTAATAAATGTAAAAAAAGAAAGTTTGAAACGTGTTTTAAATTCTCTTTACATAAAGATCCTCTTTCGATGTAAGTTTGATAAAGATAAAATTTAATTATCTTATGTTACGCGCGCCCGTGTTATCTGATGTTATCATTTGATTTCTGTACATGCTTATTAAGGAAAACACATTTAGATCTTTTAATTCCTAAAATTTTTCATTAGATTAATTTTTCGATACTTAATTAAAATATTGTGAGAAATTCATTTTTAACTGTATCGCGTAATAAAGAAAGCAATATCATTGTTTTTCATCTATCCTAATCTCTCATTATTTATCAGTGGCGTAATGGAAAGTATCGATTTTACCAATGTATGTGAACAGTTTCAATTACTTATAAGTAGTGAGAATTTTCAATACAAACCAGCTAATTTTAATTATCAAGTACTTCTATTTCTAGCCTAAAACATATTAATAGCAAATTAGAAATTATAGCATTTGTACTGGCATAAAATATAGTTTATGACTCGGTTGTACAAGCAAATAATTGTTTTAAAGTATTGACTGACTTTGTTCTTGCAGATTATACACCAATAAAGATACTTTTTTAAAAGCGTAAAAGAATGTGTATGCGTTGCACATTTTTGGGTATACATGAAATATGATAATTTTCTATAGAATTATGATTGCATATAGGTCACGATTTTAATAATAACCGCTTCAATAATGTTCTCTAGTAATAATCAACTATTCCAACTTGTTAAAGAATGGTTTGTAAAGACAATTACTGTAATAACACAATTTTATATTATTTTATGACAGCTGGTCAGCAGAATTTTCGTATCGATTTTAAACCTCGTACTATTTTAAGAAAAAGGTAAACCAAAATCGAAAAATACATGAAAAATTACATATTTTTAAAGTATAATTTTTTTAATAGAAATTTTTACTTGATACCAGTTTAAATATAAAAAATATGCATTGCAATATTTTGATTTCGATTATTTTTAAATTTAAAATAACACCTGAAAGCCAAAAATTGATCGAAATTAAAAAGATCTCTATATTTTTGAATTTTTTATATTTCTTCGTAATATAGTCGTAATAATTTTGAAAAATTTAACATTATTGCAAGATCCAAAAAAGCAAATGTATGTATTTACATCGATGTAAAAGTTGTATAAAATCTGTAAGAAGAAATAAATAAACAAATTCATTAGCTTTATATTAAATTCTACATTCCTTTTTAAATTATAATTTTATTACGGGTCAATGACATCTAATATTTGTATACACGTATAATAGAAGTTGAATAATTGAATAATTGAGATGAAAAGTTAACATTTCAATTAATTATTTAGAATAAAAACTTATGTAAACATATGAGTCATATGAGTTTTAAGATACATAATTTGAAAATAAGATTTTGTTAATTGCCGATTATGAAGACAATGATTTTAGTGGTAGAAGTTCGAAGCATTGTATTGGTATTAAAATCTGCCGAAAATGGATGAAGCTCAAGTCAAACACCTGCTTGGATATGGGGAGTTAAGTACACATCATTATTACAAATCCGCCAGGCGGAGGTTGGATCAAACAGCTCTCCAGTTGGACCTGGATAGGATGATTTTCCTCGCGCCGCTGCTGCATCGAGACTGCGACGATCGATATGTGGGGAGATTGTATGTACGTACGTAAGATATACGCTCCCGAGTACGTGTGCGTGGTTTCGACTCTCTCTCTCTCTCTCCCTTCTTTCAGAAAAGCTAGGAAGGGGTGAATTGGATTTCGTGGGGGTTACGAAAAAGAGAAAACGAGGGGAATAATGTACTGCGGA
Source organism: Ormyrus nitidulus (assembly GCA_900474335.1). Taxonomy (NCBI): domain Eukaryota; kingdom Metazoa; phylum Arthropoda; class Insecta; order Hymenoptera; family Ormyridae; genus Ormyrus; species Ormyrus nitidulus. The sequence goes on from UCOL01002269.1 coordinate 25,807, forward strand.
GACAGGTTGGCGCCCTCTAACGGCTGTAATCGGAAAAGTGAAAAGTAATTAGTTCGTTCCTTTTAAGGGAAGTGTATGTACATATATATAGTCTTTAATGACTATTTGTTTTCCAAATTATAGGTTTTATGACTTTGTAACGAAGTTTCGGTAGGCTGAAGATGAAGTTTGAACGGATCTTAAAAATTTATTTAAATTATTTTTAAGGGTACTTAGAAGATAATTTGTAAGCTTGAGTTAAAAAAGCATTCGGCAAGTAAACGTATATATTAAGTTTGTATTTAAAAGATCGAAATTCTTGTAAAGTTCAGTTCCACGATAACGGAGAGTCATCTTGAGATTTTCTGATTTTCGTTATCAGTCATCGAGCCTTCCGGTTGGAAGTTTGTTCAAAAATATTGAACGAATTGATCATTTAGGAAATTAGATATCGTTACAGTTGAGTTCAAGGAATTATTGCCGATGTATTCTCTACAATAAGTATTATATTACTTTCTTTTTTTTAAATATATTTTATAAAACTGCCATGAATTTTAGTTCAAATCTTTCGGAAACTATTTAAAAAATATAGATTTAACGATATAAATAAAAATTTTCGAAGTGTCGCTTAGTTTATGTAGTAATTGTATAAAAAATAATAAAATTTCATATAAATGAAGTAAATTTGCCATTTATTTTGCTTCCTTTCTATTTTTTTTATCATCTGTGAACAATACTAAACAAATTCGTCGGTCAAAATGGGGGTAAATTTATCATCAACTGTAAACTGGAGGTTCTACGTTGGCGGCATCTGTCGGTCTGGGAAAAAACTTGCAAGCTCGGACACGAGCTTGGCTCTCTGAGCAAATCTGCTGCAAGCTTTTATCGTCGGTCTACAGTGTCGCATTCTATGTTATTTACATATGATAAAATGCTGTTTGCCATCAATTACTTAAAAAGTGTGTTCTTTTATCTTATCAACGACAATCTCCTTATAATTCCTTTAGCTGATGATAAAGAAGTTTATAGAGAAGATAATAAATAAATATCCAAGCTTTTTAACATAATAAAAAACCGCTGCCAATTCATTGGCACTTAGCTCCCTCTTAACTAATTTATCATTCCAATATTATGTCCGAAATTTATTAAAAACAATCGATTTCAACAAAATTTATTTAAAACTTTTCTATATGGAATAATTTAAATTCTAAAAAACAGAATTTTTGAAATTCCTTGCGCAAAGCTCAATTTCGCGCCAGCTTGAATAAAAATCATGCACTATATCAAGTTATCTACAAGTACAAAAAGTGAGCTGTGGACGATGAAAATCCGTTCAGTAGAAGCTGAGATCCAGGCGTATAC
>UCOL01002270.1:0-27079 GCA_900474335.1 Ormyrus nitidulus
GGGAGAATTCCCCCCCCCCCCCTCCCCCCGCTTCTCTTCTACCAGCAGCAGCGCCGTCGCCACTGCTACTACCCGGGCAGAGTCCATTTGGGATGCAGCAGCGTCAGCATCCTGTGCTGGCCGGCTTAATAATACAGGGACGCTTGCTGTTGCTGCTCCGAGCACCATCAGAGAGCCAGGAGGAGGGAAGGTTCGATGGGCCTATCGAATTTTTTATGGACGGAACGCGGTACGAAGCCCGCTTCCTTATCGCCTGTTGGCGAGCTGCATGCTCAAGTCCGGGCCGGCGAGCGACGGAAACGCTCGATTTAACAATTTAAATTTTGAACTTGGCCAAATTCGTTTTTCCGATGGGCCAGCTGCTCGGTAGATGAAAAATTAGGTAAATCTGCAGTACGCAGGAGGTATATACGTACTTGAAGCATTATTGAAAGAGGAACTTGGAAAATTTACGATGCATCGTTAATAATGGTTACTTGATAATTTCTGATTAATAGCGTGTAAATCCTATTAGCACAAAGTGACATCCATTATGAGTAATTTAAACCCTGTCATACCTAAATGTACGGACCGGAGCGAATATCAGCAGGAGCAAAAATGTTTTGGATGTCACACATAAGAGATCATACGGAGAAGAATAATTTATTGTTATTGGCCATTTTATTTTAATCCAAAAGCTCTAAAATTAAACACGAACTTCTTCGCAACGCCATCGAATCAGCAACAACTGGCCATGAAATCTCTCTTAATATCTCTTTTTATTTTCTGCTTTGTCTCCCTGCTGCCTCCCTTTCCGGAAAGTTCTCTCCGCGATTAAGTTTCGGAGTGGGTCCAAGCGAGACGCAACGATCTGTGAATTCCAGAGCGCAGCCTCCCTTTAAACCCCGATGTATTACTCTCTTGAACGACGCCAAGTTTTTCGAGTCCTCGTCGTTGCACAGGCTTGCATACTCCTCTTTTTCTCCTCCGCGCACTCTTTCTGCGCGCTGAACGAGGACGAAACTTGTGGTGCTCGATCGACCTTGAAATATTACTGCTTGCAAGCTGAGACTTGCTGTGATTTTATTGGACTCAGTCTTTTATGCTTTAGGCTTATATAGTCTCAATTTGCTACTTCAGTTTCAGTGGAGTTTTTATTTTTAGCTTAATTAAAAAAGGATTGAAGAAGAGTGGATTAAAATGTGATTTGTGCATTTTAAATATTATACTTTAGCTTCAGATTTTAGAAGCAGCTGGTACTTATCTTTTTGTATAATTTTTTTAATTTTGATGGGATCTGAAGAGCAATGAGGAATACTTGTTTTTGGTTTGTTAATGAAATATCAGCAGTTGTCACGATTCCAAGCGAAGTGGTTTTCACTAAATTCGTTCGAAAGAGCCAATGCCAGGGTCAAAAGGTAATAGCAACTAACGGCTATAATGGTGGAAATGGGCGACGAAGCGCCTCGAGAGAAGGGCATTAATGGAATTTCCGGCGGGCGGAGTTGCTCGGATTGTTCTTTCTTGGCAGCCGCTCGCAGCACGTTGTTCGCTTCACTCGCGGGCACATGTGCGTGAACGCAGTCTGCCTCGTATCTGCCTGCTTTTTTCCCCCCGAACTCTCCTCTCTCTGATTTTTCCCCCAACTTTTTCGCGATCGAGGTCACGCGAGCGCATGAGAATGGGCAATCACATTATTCGCGTGTGCTCGAGGATTATATTATATCGACCTTTCTTGCCAACTCTTATATAATCCCTAGTTTCTTTTTATATTTCTTCAATAATGCCTTTTCCCCGGCCTTTATTTAATAGGGGATTAATAGCTTCTTTCGTTAATGTAATTTGAGAAGATTAGAACTTGTTCGAGAACGCCGTAGACCTAGAAAAAATTAAGTTCATTCAAACAGCAATGTACTTAATTACCGAACATCGACCGGAATAGTCGATTATGGTAAGGGACGATTTCTGATGAAGTTGGATAGGTAAGGGCTTAAGCATACGGTCTGACCTCACCGTGCGGGAGAATGACTTTCTGCTATTCCACTTCAGCAAATGACTTTTCTTTTCTCGATTTCATCACTCGAGAGACGCATTGTTGGTAGTATCGATTTGCAATAGTCGTTTCAGTCGGTTCTAGACGAGTACAATAAAAAGTTTATACCGCTACACCCTTCTGCCCACTTTCTCTGCAGTTCGACATTCTTTACGTGAATGTTCGATTGCGGGATGACTGTTGTAGGTTGTGCCAAGATTAGCACGTGACTTTGTACAATTGCGACTCGCATAACATCTATTTTTCAGGTTCCGTCTCGCTTTTTCTTGAACTTTCAGTAAAAGCTTATGTAGTATCCTTTCAAGGTTACGGTTCATTTGGCATTAACGTCTTTTTATCGGATTCAACGTCCAGAAATGAAACAAATACAGGTATTCTAAATTTCTAAACTTACTTTTAGATTTTAACGCCCGAGTCGAATAGAAATCATTCAAAAAAAGAGTATTAAAACTCGATAAGAAATGATCGATGCATAATCCCTTAAGTACAGCTTCTAGTTCAAAAAAAGTTCGTGAACTCCACTGAATAGAAAAGAGGTTTTTTGAAGTTGACCGTAAACGAAAAAGACGAAAGGCGCAACTGTGATGTTTTTCAAGTTTTCACCTCGATATTGATTATTAATGTGCCTCCCTGTTGTAGCAGTTGTTTTCGCGAAAGTTTTCGGCGGCCGACTTCGCAATTAATTTCAGAGCGCTAAGTCCCGCACGGCAACGCAGAGAGCGGCCGTAACTTGGGCCGTTTCCCTGGAAGCGAAGTTGCGAGCTTATGGAACTGCGCGTCGGCGCGGCCCTTGGTCATGGGTCATCTCTCAAAGGGGACGGGGATGCGGAAACTCGGTCGATGAATTTCTGAAGACAGCGCGGTGTGCATTGGCTGTTGAACGATTGCCAAAGCGCCGCCCGACTGAACTCCGCTGGCCGCTCTGATCCCTTCCATACTTTTTCTGGTCATAATTTTCTTGGGAATTCCTCTATAGACGCTGCAGTCTCCGTTCCGCTGGGATCAGAACTGGCTTTTGGCTGGTTTAAGGAAAGTGCAATTTACCTTTTGGGAAAATTCGGAAATTACGTTACGAATTATATGTAACGTTTCGCTTTTGGACTTGCAAATTCTTGCTTCATTGGGGAAATTTTCGAATAATATTGGGTTAAAAATTGAAGTATTGGTAAAGCATTCATTTTAACATTTTTTTTCCTGATACAGATAGCAATATTTTACGACAATTTCTACAATAAAAATTTTATGCTTCTATTGTTTTTACGGTTTTTTATTCACAGTAAAACATGCGAAATATTAAAATTTGGCAAGTTGTAATAAAATATATATTTTTTATTACAAGAGAATTGAATAAAAACAGTTTAAAAATTATTATTGTGAAATAAAATCAATTCTCAATGGTGGTTTCGCAATAAATTAATAATCTTTTAATTAAGTTTTGCCTATCTATAAGAGAAAATTATTGTTTCCAAAGTTTTAACGTTAATAATAATCGCAGGTCACGCGACAATGACGAGGCCGTAAAATCTCATTCGCCGGTCCTCTTTATGAGTATCATATTATCTTCGGGCAAATAAATTTTCAATTTAGGAGCAGTGAGAATAGTAGCCAGGCAGGCATGCAGGCTGGGCTCGTTCCCTCGCGGCCGCGACCGCAAAACTCTTAAGACAGAAAAGCCCGTTGGCTTTTATGTAAACTACGAGCTTCGTTAGGCGGCCCGCTTGATGTGGCCGTAATTACATCGCAATTTCGCGCGCGAAGTGGCCGAAGAAAACTCTCGAGCAGCCAGCCGTCGTCGGCTTTTCTTTTCGGAAACGACCGTCGTCGCCCCCGCGCTTTTGCTCGAAGCACCGCTTCGTACGCCGTAATTTTCTTGACCTTCTTTACCCTTCCTTTTTTTTTAGTCGCCGCGCCACGAATGTGTGCGCGCCACTTGGTGCTTGGACGCGCGGAAGGAATTCCGTTATGAGATGCTAAAAATAATGGCAGATTAAGGCTGTATGTTGCTTGTAACGCGCGATAATAAGGGCCATGGTGTTATTAATTTTTCCAAGCGCGAATTTCCTTTTTAATGATCGCCGTTTTGCTTTCGTTTTAGTAAATATTATTCTTCATAAATGCTGACCGCACTTTCTATTGGAATTAACGGATATAATAACATGTTTTTAGCTTGTGAAAGGAATAATTTTTGTTTAATTTAATTTAAAAACATAAAAAAACAAGTATAGTCAGAGTACCGAAACTCTCTTATTGTTTCATTTCATTTTTTCCTCTTTTTTCACTTCAAAAGTAGAACTACAAAGTCATGATATCGGAATAGCGTTGGAAATGGTTGGAAAAATTTTTCTATTTTTCCTATATCACTATTGTTAAATTTGCAAAATTTATTTGCTTTATTTATTTTACTTGTTTTATTTATTTTCATCGCATTTTTTACAGTACGCAAAACAATAAGTTACATTTTATTTTGGCCTACCTGAAAAAAAGAAAGATAAATAACTTTTGAAGCACGTTACTTTTAACTCTGCATTTAAAAGAATGAATTGATTGCTTAAATTTTTAATAAAATAAAAATTTGCAAACTAAGTTTTCTTTCCTAATTCAATTAATAAATACAATAAATATTAATAATAAATACATAAGTTAATCCACCAATTTAGCATGGGTACAGAAATCGATCATTCCTTGAACATCGATCGTTTAGTTTTCGTGTAAATACTCAAGTTTACTGACATGCACTATAACTCTTTTGAAGCCCGCGTCGTGTGCCTTCAAAATTTTCGTTTTCCGGATGTACAGCCCGGCGGTAAAAAGCGTTATAAATCTGCGCGCATCGCGGTTGACATGGTTACGGAGCTTAGCCGTTTGCTCGGTGCGCGGAGAATAAACCGACCAAGTTTTTGCCGAAAAATAAACGCACCCCGGGTAAATACGAAGTCGCGGCGAGGGAAAGGGGCAGCCTTCAGTCAGGAGCCGAACTGTTTATTTGTCCAGCGCGACTGTCCCTCTTGTTTTTCAGCCTCTTTTTTTTTTGCCAATTTGATGGTTAGCGGCATCGGCCGCTGCTTTTTTTGTCGCGCGGTTTAATGCTGTCCAATTACCGACGGTAAATAATTCCGAGAATCCGTCACGATATTTTGACATTTACGCGGCTTTAATTAATTTGTCAATGTCCGTGCTTGCGATCCAACTGATTCGCGAATGCATTATGCACGTTGGGCCGGGCCCATTTGCGTTCTGCTTTTGCTATAATTCAGGATGTTGTTCAGAAAAAACCGCTCAATTATTTACACTAATCCGTAACGTAATTACTGCACATATAAATATTTTCAAAAGTTGTAATTAAACATGTAATTGTTATAAGGGTCTCTGCTAAGCATTAAAATATTAAACCTTATTTTCTTGCTCATTAATGTTATCTTTGCTATATTAAAATCTGGTTCAATTTGCTTGGTTTTCGATTTCACACGAGACCCGCTAAAGATTTAATCATTTAATACAGATTTTTTATCGAGTCAAGTAATGCATCACAAATAATTATTACATTCATAAATTACAATTCATACAGCAGCAGGTGTATTTCCAAGTTAAGTATTGTTTGTCCAAGAAATCGCTCTTGGATTCTTCGCTTTTAGGGGCAAATAGAGGCCAAGTAAAAAGAGCGTATATAAGAAGGAGGGGAAGTAAGTAAGGGAGGCGAAGCTCCTCTTACTCATGGATCCATGTAGGCACTATTTGTTCGGCCCTCGGCGGCGGAACATGAGGCCCCCGGGTTTTTTGGTCGGCCAACCACCGCGCGCGGCGCTCTCTCCCTCTCGTCTTCATTTATCATCTTTACGAGCTTTTCTGCTGACGGCCCGGCGAAAAATGTACCTTACGCGCGTTATTAATGGCCGCGCCGAAAAGCAGCCAGCCCGCTGCGTGCGCTTTATTTTCTTAACGTGCTTCACTCGCTCCACGACGACGTCCCAGCTTGATTCCCACATGTTTGTGCAGGGGGATAAGATGCCCGATTCTTGCCTGCTATTCGTGTGTTCTTGCGCTGGCTGCTTTTTTTCCGGCCTCTGCTGTAATGGAAAGGCAAGTGAAGTTGCCATTTTCGGCAAAGCGTTCTTGTAGAAACTTATTTGTTGCTTATTATAAAAACAGAAATTTTTCTTTACAGAGATTGTTATTAATGAATTACTTTTATAGATTCCTGCCGCAGTGAATTACTGTACATAATAAAGAAGATTATTAAACATAAAAGTAACCAAGATGTTATACTTTATAATCAACTCACCGAACCTGCTTTCGAAGAGAAATTCCTTTGAAATACCGTTAACAGGCAAGTGCACGTGTCGCGCCGTAATAATTTTGACTTCTCGTTGCGCACAGAGGATAGCTAGATTCCCAAAGTAATAATGTAAAACGTTCCAAAGCAATAGAGAGGAACGAGGGCAGGTGATGAAGCGCATGAAACGTTCATGAGGCTCGAGCAGCCGAGGTGTATAAGCCTGTAAATTACGAAGCATCGTCGTATATAATCAAACTAGACGCCCGACTTGAATATTCCATTGTATTATCCATGCCGTTTTCGGTGGCTCTCGGCGGCGAAAACGCATGTCGCCGAATTAGTCGAGAGGCGCAGGCGCGGCTCGCTCAAAATTTCAAGCATTCGAGAGAGAGAGAGAGAGAGTGAGCAGTTGGCTCGGTGGCAATCTCGCCCGGGTCGCTCTCGATTGGCCGATGCTTTACGCGAGCGTGCCTCAAATTTTCATCGGTCGACCGCCGACGGAGCAACAACTTGTTGTCGTCGAAGGGGCCGAGAGATGAGGCTTTGAATTTCACCAAAGCCCGTTAACTCTTAATGTTCCGCAGGGAAACGTGTCGCCACCAGCTGATGCCCTCGTAGTCGCCCGAGGATCGCTTTTCCCTCTGCTGCTTTTTCGACTTTGGTTGTAGTTTGGCTTTTTATAGTTGGTTTTTGTTTTCGGTACTTTATAAATATTTTGACCTCTGAAATTTTATATTAAAAAGTTTTTTATATTCTGGAATTTAACATTTTCGTCACTGATGATTGGAAGGAAAATCAAAATTAACGCCACAAGAATAATTTTAAAATCTGCCCTATTCTTCTCTCACCAGAGTTATTAGAAGAATTTGTAACGGGATATCGCATATTTTGCAAAAAGAAAAAACCTTCAAAGAGTGCAAAAAGGCACTGAAAAAGGCACAAAACAAAATATATCTAAAAGCTTTTAAAAATAATAACATCCATTATCCTAATTCCCATTTTAAAGGATCCACTAAAAGTTTCACGGGCTTACAAATCAAAACTCCTTCCAAACAAATAGGAAATCCAGCGGGCGCAAGAAAAAAAGAAAAACTCCAGGCGCTGGGCGCACTCTATATTTTCGCTCGGCGGGGCGAAAGGTTTCGCGCCCCGCTGTCCGAGAGATAGAGAGAGAGAGAGAGAAAGACAGAGAGCTCGTGTGTCGAAACGTCCAACTTGGGGGGGGAGCTCGAGAGCGTCCGGCACTTTGGTCTCCTGTTTATTGATCGACACCTATTGTCGAGCGTTATACGCCGCGCGCCTCACCGCACCGCCGGGCGAAGCGCGAAAAATCTGCCCGCCAACTCCGGACTGTCGCCAGCTGGAATTTTTCTCTTCCTCGCTCGCGACTTCTCCTCCTCCCCCTTCGTCCGAGTGGAAAGTTGGGAGTCACGGGAGGCGCTCTCTCGATCAATTTCGAGCCTGTCTTATTGCAGAGATACTTCAACTTTTTCCGCTGACCTCCATCCCGAGAGCGCTTATTGTATTTTAAGGCGCGCGTGCCTTGTGTTTCATTAGGCTGGATGCGGAGATCCTTTTTGGTATCCAGGCAAGATCGGGGTATGGCGGAAGTTTGATGATTAGAAACTTGGTGGTATACTCGGAAATTTTAATGACTTTGTTTTCAGTTTAATTTGGAGGAATTAAATTTTTTCAAATTTTACTGTGCATTTGGAAAACACGCGTTTAGGAACAGTGTTTTAATGTCAATTTCAACGTTATGTAAAAACTATTTTAATTGGTTAATTGTTACAGCCTTCGTTGGAATAAGCTATTAGTTGAATTATTTTAATATCGTGCTCGCGAATATCGGGTTAATTCTGAAATACTTCTTAACTAATTACTCAAAATTCCGTGTAATTTGTAAACTTTTAACAAACCTTGCAACTTTCTATCTTCGAGAACTCCTTCGTTAATTAAACCGGATTACGAGTTTAATAAAACCTCGGTGCTCTTTTTATCCAAAACACAGTCAAATATGTTGCCGAGACCCGAGAGAAAAAATCTACTTAATTGGATTATGACTAAACTACTTACATGACATAAAGTCCGTAGTAACCTCGGTGAAAATAAACGGGCAAAAGGCAATACTCATTTGGCGCAAATAACTTCGTTTACGAGGACATAAATACGGGGCAGTTCAAAATGTAGTTGCGTCCCAAAGATTAATTGCTCTCCTTTATTCAGTTCTCGCGCGCTTTTCCGGGCCCCGACTCGTCCGCAAAAAGGAAGAAAATTACCGGTAACCTTCGCTTAGGAATTACCGGAAAATTTTCTACGCGCTTCCTTTGCACCCTCGTTACTCTTCTCTTCAGAGAAAGAGAGAGAGAGAGAGAGAGAGAGAGAGAGAGAGAGAGCCAAGTGGAGGGGGGCTTGGGTGTAATTTCGATTTTCAATCACAGCTCGCGGAGCCCGAGATCCGATTGCAGGCGCTTATAATGCGATTGCTATTCTCAAATCAAATGAGAGTCCTTTACAAGCGACGCACGTTCAAGCCGCATTGATCCTCCATTTGTAAATGCCCGCTGGAGGTGCTCTCCCTCTCCTTTTTTTTTCTTCCTCCGTGCTCTCAGCACTTTAGTCTTCCTCCTCCTCCTCCTTTTTTTTCATCCCCGCTGCCTTTCATTCGCGGTGCGCGCTTTTTTGCAGCTTCTTTGAAGAGGGCGCCCGTCGTATTGATTCACCTGCTCGCCGCCGCCGCCGCCACTTTCGCGGCAATTTTCTTTCCATGACAGTCCGTAACAAACGCGCGCGCCTCGTCTCGCCTCCCAGCTCGTGGCTAATGCGGCGCTTTCAATTTCCCCCGGCGGTGTATATGCCGACGCTCTCCTTGCATTATGCGAGGCGCTCAACATTTTTTAATCGAAATCCCGATGCTTCCCCTTCCCTGTCGCTGAATTGCGTGCGCGAGAGCGAGGCGCACGGATTCAAATTGCTAGTCGACTTTTGAGAGATCCGCGCGGCGACGCGACTCGCAATTTAACTCTGCGCTTAAATGAAACCGTATTTAATGAGATTTGCGTTTTAATTAATTATATGCGAATTCGAATAAAGAGCTTTTGTTGCTCTTATTGAGGGGTAAGCGCAAATTGAAGCAGTCAATACACGCGGGAGTGCGTTACAATTCTTTTGAAATAGCATATATAAGGTCACCTTTTCCGAAGCTCCGACTTATAAATCCCCATCGACATTTGCTCTTGTCAGCTTGTTCGCGTGAAATATACACGTACTTATGCATACGAAAGCGGAAATCTCGGGAGAAAATCCTTCAAATAGAATTTCCGTGTCTCCACTGTAGCCTAAATTTCGGGTGTGTATTAAAATTTACATAAACTTTTCAGTTAATGTAGATGAGAGCACGTATTTTATCGTTTCAAATTTGGCTGATTGATTAAAGAGTACTTTTTACCTTCTTGGAATAAATCGAAAGACGCGCTAAAGGAAGTTAAAGGAAACAGGAGGCGATCCACTTTAAAAAGACTAATACGGCCTCGTTTCGGCTAAAATTCAAATCTCGCGAGCTCCTCGCAGGCGATCCAAGTCGCAATCTCTCCCGTCAGTCGGCTTCTGCCACCTCACACTTGCGCATTTAACAAGCCTCGCACGTACGCTCAATTGCAAAGGTGTTTAGCGATTCTCTCCCTCGTCTTTTTTCGCCCTCTCTTTCCTCTTCGCCTCGGCCTCGACGACGACGGCGGAGCTCGGAGCCAAGTGCGCGTTCTATATTTATGTAAAGTCCGCTTGTTAGAGAGGCGCGCGCGCTGAACTATAAATTTTCGGCGAGACGTAGGCGAGGCGAGCTGCTCGACCTCATCGAGAAATGAAATAGCGACGCGTAGCGGGAGCTACTTGTTGTGCTTTTTGCCGATGCGCCCGGTCGGAGCTGCTGCGCATGCGCGCGCGCGGATTAAGCTTTGACGTGAGATTGTTTTACGGGGTTGAATGGAGTTTGCGAATTCGGACCTGCGCGGTATTTACGTCTTGGGTAGACGTCCGGGTTCAGTTGAGAGAGCGTAATCGTTTTCTTTTGTAAAGTTTTTAATGAAGCCGATGATTTTCCCTTTTTATTGACTTCCTATCGAGGCATTTATTCAAGTTAATTGAATCTGTCTGGCGCAGTTTGCTGGATCTGTGCGAACTGATGCGTTTAATAGTCTGACGCGATATTAAATTGAAGTTTAAAGATTCGAAGGCTTCTTGCGATTTGTTGGCTATTCGCGTTGAATTTTGTAAATTCTAGTCGTTGCTTTACAAGCTTCGTTTAGTGCACATTTTGCTCTCATGGATTCAGTTGTTTTATTATTTAATTCGAGTAATTGGACAATATTAACGGTGAATATCAGCAGGAGCAAAAGCTGCAAATTTAGTAGTAACTTTACGAAACTTATTAATAAATTTTAATTTTAAACTTCGTAACTAATTTAAAGCTCAATAAGTGTAGAGGCATTTTCGCGAAATAAGCAAGAAGGTACGTGAAAGATAAGGTGCGGAACTTAATGTCTTCTGGAATAGGTATACCGTTTAGCATAATTTTCATCTTTAATTTCAAACTTCTGTAACATTGGAAAATTATTTTTTTAACTCTATCAATTAAGAAAAAATTTTAATGTTTGAGACATTTAAATAATATTGTTATTTTTATATTTTCTTTTTGCAATTTAATTTTTATTGCTAAAAACTTATTAGGTTTAATAACAGATTTCATATGATGCAAAAAATTTTAAAAAAAGGTTGGTCCTTTTTATTTTAATATAAAATGCTTATTTCTAATCAAGTAATTTAATGTCAAAGAATTTCGTTCGGTTTTCTGGGATTTTTATCAGAATTTTAAAATCCTCCACAATTCCGTGAAAATCTTGCTGGCGTCTAGACACTCCTGTGGGAAAGAGTCCTATCCAGCAATTCTACAACTGGAGCAATATTTGGCGTTGCCAACTAAAAACAACAAGTGCACAATTCAAAAAGTAAACCGAATAAGGAAAAAGAAAATGCTAGTGTTCGGTTTTCTAAAGTGTCGCATTATCAGACGGCCCCTCCAGAGTCTTTTCTTGCCGATTCTGCCGTTTGGAAGATTCTTTTAAAAAAGGCAGAGTCACAAAATACTTTCTTCACTTTTTAATTTCAGGCTACTTCTTTCTTTATATTTTGTAAAAACATATGTCTTGAGTGCCCTTTTAAACGTTGTCCTTCGCGTATTAAATTGCTTTCGTACACTACAATTTTTCAATATTTCTTTAAACTAGTTGCTTATTAAATAGGTACATTTTATGGGACACGTTCTTTACTAATAATATTTTAAGAAAAATTATTTCGTATTTCAAATAAATAACAAAATAATTCTTTGCAATAATCTCTGTAATCTAAATAAGCTGTTCTATAACTGATTAAGCGAGAAAACTGTAATGATAACAGAGTTGAGCATCTTTATCCAAGGCAATCCAATTCCCCGCCAATCAATCAGACGGCGCAACGTCCAATAAATCCGTTTCCTTATAATCTCTCGCGCTCCGTCGCGATAGGATCATAAACGTCTTTCAGGTATGTCGCGATGCGCGCAGGCTATCTCTCTCTCTCTCTCTCTCTTTCCCTCTCCGGCTGATCCTTCGAGAATTGTGTGGGAGCCCTCCTCAATAGACTTCACTATCTAAATTATCCGGACTCTAAAATCCCTTAGCTCATTTCTTTGGCAGATTCCCAGCGAAAGCGCGAGACTCCGGCCACGATAATGCGAACAATTTTTCCTTCGGCTAAAGCCCTCCCCCATCCGGGGGGTGAGGCGCTGCAGTCGCGAGTGTCGTAAAAAAAGGCGTAAGGATTTTCCTTTTCCTGTTTTATTGCTCAAGCATTTTTAATACCCTGGATAAAGCAGCAGTAGCTATTTTCACTATGAATAATGAGTTTTATTCGAGAGAGAGAAAAAGAGCGCCCCCGACTGGGAGTCTCTGTAAGGCTCCGCTTCGTTTTTTTTCTTCCTGTTTTTATGATTCGCTTTTTTTTCTCCTCTTCGGGCTTAGTGTTCCCTGGAAAACTGTTTTTAATGTGCACTTCTTAGGCTCGATAGTTTAATGGGGGACATTAAATCTACTTTGTAATCTTCATTAATGAATTTAGTCATTTTTTCCAACAATTAATAAGGATTAAGGATATTCTAGAAATTCATTTGTTCAGCTCCCTAAAGCCCGAGCGGTGATTAATCGATAATTTTCTTTCTGTTCCAGGTGAGGCATTCATAATTCTTCGGTTCTTTAAGACGCCAATTAAGGAATTGAAATTTATTCGAATTGCGGTATGTGCTTCTTTACTGATTAAACTCGCAATTTCAAGATAAAATTGGAGCTTGCGCTATTTACGGATATATAATGCGCGAATTGTTTGCCGGCAAAATTTGTTTGAAGCAAACCAGCAGTCGAGAATTAATTGAAAATTTAACGTGCACTTAGGAGAAATAATTATTGCGCACAAATGGATCATCAATTATTTAAATGTCTAGAGGTCGTAACGTGTTCGAGCGTAACCTAACCTACCTGTTAATTAAACTCGCAATTACCTTGTCCCCATCCGTTGACTGTTCGGTATTTCCTGGCTCAGACTAGAGTTGCTCGAATCGATACTACATTCAGCCTCGTGCATCCGCGTCTTCGCTTAATCACGCCATTCTAATTTTACTGAACTTACCTGAGATTGGCAGAGCTCGCACTATTTATTTCCATAAACTCCAATCCGATCTGCTTGTGCAGTTTTCTTATATTAAAAAAAGTCTATGAATTTGCTTGACTGCACATTAAAAGTTTTATGAATTTACTTTGCATATTTAACAAATATAATGAAAGAGCCTGCAAGAATGATATTAATGTAGAATAAAAGTTCTTGCTCCAATAAAGTGTAAATGCGAGCTCCAGGCGGTCGTGTTTATCGATCCTAGGTGGAGCTTAAAATGCTGCTACAACTCATTTTAAGCCCTTTGATCCTGCCTAAAATCTAATATGGTATCGGGGGAGCTCTACCGCATTCGTGTCACGTGTGAATCCGCTGCACATTTTCGGAGAAAAATTTGATTTCCGGTATTATGTTGGGTATTATCTCCGAAAGAAACTGATGCCATAACAAAAACTGAAATTCCACAGATGTTTGCGAAAATATTGTATAAATTTTAAGCGTTTCCGTAATAAAAATTACAAAATCTTCAAAATTTCCTAATTAATTTTGTAATCAGAATACGAAAAGTCAAACGGAAATTGAAACCTCACCGTAATCTGACTCGATTAATGAACAGGCTCCAAGCATTAAAAATAACCTACTTTTGCGACATGCAACGAGCGACATAATAAATAAGTTAAACTTCGGCCTCGCTAATTCCAACATCCTGACGCTCGGCTGCACTCACCTTACCTAACTAATGCACACCCGGGCGTCAATCACTTTTCATAAAGTTTTCAACCCGGCTCAGGCCTGGCGCCACCTTTCGCTCTCTCCGGTCGGCCGGGCGAGGAGGTAATTTTTCGAGCAATCGTCGCGCTATTTGAATAATGAAATCTCTCTTAGCGGATTAAATAATCGCTCGTCTCTCTCTCTCCCCTTGCGGTACGTGCCCGGCAGTGTAATACGGAAAAAGTCGTCATTTCGGGCAAAAGCGTTCTCTCGCGCGATTGAAATTCACGTCGAAGCTCGGCGGAGGAGCCAACAAAAAGCGGGCGCGCGCGCACATACGAGAGTGCCTGAAACGGGGGGGAAGGAAAATCCGTAGGAGCGATCGTTACCGGGGACGATGATGGCGAAGACGCGCATCTCTCGCGCGCGCGACATATTTCTCCGGCGGCGGTGGTATCTGTCGCGCGCCTCGCGGCTCCGGGAGACCGAACTATCCTTTCGCGGCTCTATCTCTCTCTGTATATGCGCGCTTTCTTTCTCTCAGCTGCGCGCGTCGTACATCTTTTCGACACGCGGCTTTTACAATCAATATACGCGCGCCAGCCACCTTCCTAAGCTTTTGCTCTTGCGAGTGTCTTCTTTTTATGGTGTCTATCTCTCCTGTCGTTGCTGCCGCTGCTGCCGAAAGTAAGGGCCGCGAGGATCGGATAAGAGGGGGTAAAGGGATAGGTGTGTGTGTGTGCATGTGCTACATTGTAAAAATTTTACGCTCAGCTTTTTTAGGTTGGACTGTTAAGAGCGACGCGATAGTACTTTATTGCCTCTGCAGTAATCTCCTTGACTGAAAGGTTCCGGGCTTCTGTTTTTCATTTATAGACACTGTAGGCGGCTTATCAAGGGTTGTATTGTACTGCGAGCCGGATTTTATTTCGCACGTAAAAGCTTCCTTATTTATTTTTATGTTATAATCATTCTTCGCGGTGCATTGAAATGCATTAGAAAGGAAAATGACCCTGTATAAAATAGAAAAGTCGTAAGTAGCCACAGAAATTCAATTGACGTTTTAATTCATTTTTCACATTCTCCTGCACATCGAGCCGTGTTTTATGCAACTGATTTAATTTTCAATCGATCTCAAATTGAGACTCCGCTGCTCGCTTCAATGCTCCTATAAAACCAGTGCAATTTAATAAGCAATATCGAGAGACCAATCTGCCCTTGTATGGTTTTTCGCTGCACCGAGGCACAGGGAGATGCGATAAGATAGCGCTTGTATACGAGCACGAGATAGAGGGAAGCACGGTGAAAAGCGCAGCAGTCACGTATTCGATCGACGTAAGCGGTTTTCCATTGAGCTGTATAAAAGAGCGTGCGCGTCGCCCCGCAAGCCGTCAGGCGACGGATGAGAAGTAGACGCAGGAGGGCCAAAGGTTGCGCGCACTCAAAAGCCCAAAACGGGGCAGGCACTTTCTCGCGGCGTGAGCTGTGCGGGAGAAAACCGGCGAGCGATAAAAAAAAAGAAGAAAAAAACAACGGAGAATAAACGCCGAGGAGGTGGCGAGAGATAGATGTGTGAAATATTGTTTTACTCCCCATAAAAGCTGATGTCGCTTTATGGGAATTGAAATTCCTGGGAGACGAGTCTGGCCTAGTGGCGGATAGATCGGGACGCCGGGAGCTTTACGCTTTTTGCCACTATCCCCAAATGGGATCTCTCCTCCTGCGGTCTTCTCCTTTCGGAATATTGATAAATTCCAGCACGCCTCGGATCGCACTCACGCGTCGTCGGCGAGGGCTTGATTACATAGTTCGAGGATGAGTCCGGCGCTAAGCTCGCTGGTTATCCGAGCGTAAGATTCGATATGGAACTGCTGCCGCCGCTATCCCGATGTGTATGGTATAAGGAAGGGGGGAGAGGGGGGAGAGTCTTTTCATTCGCGAGCATATGAAGGTGAGAGCGGGGATGGAATTTGTTTTTTTCCTTTCAGATCCTGCGAGGAATGCCTCGGAGGACTGGATTATATCCAGCCGGCTTTCTAAAGGGATTCATTTGGGTTATTTGAACGAAACGCCAGCCGCGACAATGAGTATGGGGGTCATACGTTCTTCATTCAATATCATATGAGATCCGGGTTCCAAGCTCGAAAATTTTAGGAAAATATTTCATATATTCATTTTCTTGGAAAAACTCTCTTGCGAGGTTATTGCTTCCTCAAAGTCGAAGCTTTGTGTTGTCAAAAGAAGAATTTATTAAGAAAACAGGTTTTCTTTTAGTGTGCTGCTATTATTTAATAATATTAATCAAATTATCTTGGTACGGATTTCATCCATAACTTGGCAATTTATTGTTAAAAAAATAAAGATGGTACTAAAATCTTATTTTATTTGATTGGCGATACTATCGAACCTATAACTTTTATGAAACTGCTGTAAATGCGGAAAAAGTATCAAAGAATAATTTGAACTTTATTGGATGGTTTTTTAATGCGTTTTTCAATATTGTATTCTAATTTTAATAGTTTAAATTTTAGTTGCTTTTGAATATCAAATCCATTTGAATTTTTTATTTCAGCTTTCTGTTCTATTAGTTGTAATTAAATTACTAGTTATGTGTACTGCAATTCTCCAATACCATATTGGCTTTCACTTTGAGGAAGCATTAACATTGTAATATTAAATTGTGTTTACTCAATCCTATGTGCAATATCTTCAATTTATGTAACAATATTATTGTATTCAATATGTAACTAATTGTAAGCAATCCGTCCATTCAACAAATATTACAAATTTTTAAATAAAAAATTAAACACTCATGAATTTTACGTCAACTTATCAATTTTATGCGACTTGATGTCAGTCACATAATTGTCAAAACATATTGAGACTAAAGGATTTTTCCTAATTGCACACAAAAACTGGCCACCCAAAATTCAAACTACAATTAAACTCATCACGATTGCTTATCCGACCGACATCTGACTTTTATTTTTAAAGCGCTGTTTTCCGCGCGGCGGAACGTTTTCCAGAAAATCCGCAAACCCGGTGATCTATAACGGGCTCTGAATATAAACCGCCGCCCGCTCGATCCCGACGCCAGGTATTCATTTACATTCGATTTGGACGCGTTACGGAAGCAAGGACGAGCAGGGCAAAGATGGAAAGGGAGAGAGATATAGGGCGCGAAAAAAGAAAATCGCGAGCGACGACTCGGGGAGGCTTTTGTACATATACGTGCACGCGAATGCTCGAAAGGGGGAGGCACACAGAGGAAAGCGATTAATTTCGATTTCCCCTTTTTTTTGGGTCAAAGCGTTTTTGCTTTTGAGCAAACGTTCATATTTCAACTGTTTCGATTAGGTTCGGAACTTTATCGATAAAAAAGTTCACCGCCCATCGACATGACTCGATTTCGAAATTATTCGCGGAATGACGTTACATTGTTTTATGTGAAATCCGAGAGACAGGCATTTGTAACGGATATGAGTGGCGTTTGTGGTCACCGATGCATTTGTTAACGGTCACAATATTGACTGATTATAATCGAATGTCTATTTCTCTTTTTTTCTGTAATTACGCCAGCCATAATTAAAAAAAGTCCGTTTTGGCTAATTTACCAAATATTTTTACTTCAATGCCGTAAAATAACAAGGCACTATCGCAATTTTAATTGAATGACGGATGAATTAATGAAAATTATTTGTAATTTTTTCATCGATAATTTGTGCAACAATGCCAGCTTCGTTGAGTCTAGGGTATAAATATTTTTCATTATTCCGAAAAGAAATTTCACTGGGGATCCATCAAAAAGGCATCGAATATTTGTCGGACAATGAAATTCAAGTGCATCCCTCATGCATTCATGAACCCCCGGCGAAGTTTTGCGAAAACTGATCTCTCGAAAATGAAAAAAGCGCGCCAGATAAACAATCTCCCGGCAAAAATGCAAAACGAAATCGAAAAGTCAAAAAGCCGGAGCGCGTAAAGAAAGCTTCGGGGGGGGGGGCTAAAAAGCTCGCGGCTCTGCATTTTCGATCGAGTGCACAGGAGAGTGCATCGGAACGATCTACGTAATGCCGGCGCCGTCAGCCTCTTTCATTGTCGGGATCGAGGACGAGTTAACGCCTTGGCGCGCGGAGATTTACGAAGACGAACGGAGCTCTGCGACTGTAACCGTACGTCGAATGCGCGGAAGTAAAGAAAACCGCCCGTCGCCGAGAGAGAAGGAGGAAGCTTCCTTTTTTCGAGGGAGCCTTTATTTCTTTTTTTTTTTTTTTTTTTTGTTTTTGTGTACTTTCTTACTTGGCGTATTGAAAAATTTATCGTCGTTGGTGACATTAATTAAGAGTATTTTAACTGGTGTACTTGGATAACGAACGTCGGTACGAACTATCAATTTATTATTACATTACGCTACCTGCATTTTTCACGATAAGCTCTGCGTGTACAGACACCAATACAGGGGAGACTATTTTCTCAAAGTATGCGGAGAAGCAATGAAATATAAAAGTTACTCGGCTCTGTTTACGAAGCTTATCAAATTTTATAAACTTTTTACGTTTATTTTCTGGCTCGGTAAAATTTCCACATTGTCGGGGCATAAAAATTCTATACCGCTTCCGCGTTATTTCACCTAAATTGCGACCTATTCCTCAACGCATCCAGTAAAAGGTGAAGCGTCATTTTTAGACGCGTTACACATTTGCGTCGCTATTTCGACATCGCCGACCGCGAAATCTACACTAAAAAAAAATCCTAATACCGTAAATGTCTACGCTTTCGCAAGTAAAACTCTTAATCGAGTTAAAAACCAACATCGCTTCAGTAAAGCCGCTTCATAGCGTGGTTTTATCTCTTTCGGTATAAGCTCGTGAAGTATTTTTTTATATACGAAGGGATTCACTTTATGTTATTCGTCTATTTTAATCGAACCCAAATCTTATAAACATTATAATATTCAGGTTAATGTTTCGAAAATTTTTATATATCAATTATTACGACTGTAAAGTTTGCAGACTACAGTCTCTCATTTCTCAAGGAAGAACGGAAGAGCTAGGTTAACCACAAGTGTCAATCTAGTATTTAATAAAAATAACTGCCAAACAAAGAAAATAACACCTCATCATGACAACACCTCTTTTTGCTCTCTTCAACCCTAATGATTCCCCCCAGCTTTCGTCCACGGCGACGACGCTCGTCTTCAAAAAAGGACATTAAGCGCCGGAGCATCGCCCGAAAAAAGATCATTTTCCCGCGCGGTCGACAAACTCCCTGCCTTCCCCTCCCCCCCCTCTCTCTCTCTCTCTCTTTGCGCGCGTCTTTCCTCATCACTGGATATCCGCTGTGTGTCCGGCCTCGCCGCGATCCGAGTAATACCGGGGTGATAAAACGCGTCCCAGTTAAAGGATGAGAAAAGCCCGAAGGGTTTCACGCTCTAACACTTTTAGCTCTCGGCGCTCCCCCCCCGGACTTTTATGGCACTGTTTTAGAATCGGGCGAGTAATGGGGCTTCGAGAAATTGAAAATCGTCCGAGCTTTAGTGGCCGTTTTTGAGGTTTTAAGAGCGCGGGGGCACGCGCCCTTTTTTGCGACGAGGACTTTCGATGGCTTCCGAACGGTCACTGCTTTGTCGCTACTCTATTCTACACGGCGCGTTAAAGTTTTATATTTGAAATCTTGGAAACGGACAGTGGGCTGTTTATTTGGCGAGGGCCGCGCCGACAAAAGGAGTATTTGGAATTTTTTTTTTTTTTAATTTAATGGTGGTATCGTTATTTAAATCAATCATCAGAATAAGCTTGATAAACTTTCACATTGTTCGTTTCTTTGGACAAAAGAGTTAATTAATTTTCAATCAATGCTTTTGTAGTCATCGTTATTTGTATAAATTTCGCTTTACAGATTTATTGATGCAATAAAATCAGTAATTAACCTTGCATTCAGTTAATCTTCTTGTACGTTAATGAATTTAACCGCGGAGAAAAATTTATTCAAGATCACAAGATTTTTTCAGTTTAATTACAAAATATAATATTTTAGCAACAAAATCGAGAAACAATTACAAAGTAACCCTGGTAGAGATAGTAGTATCAAAAATGGCCAGGAAAGTATAAAATAGGTATGTTTAATTCCTAGTTACTAACTTTGATGTAACGATTTTTCGGATCATTCTCGGATCATTTCAATAAATTGAACATAGCCTAGAAATATTCGAATCAAGTTACCGTTCTCAATTGTACAATACATTATACAAAAGATTTTAAATGCTCTAGATAGCTTTCCGAAATAGTAATAAGAAGCATAAACGAAACATTTATTTATAATACTGCTTTGGTAAAATATTAAAGAAAACGTAAATTTCTTGCCTCTTTTCTATCTCTCTCGCTCACAACTCCAATAACAAGCAAGTTTCTGGGTATTTCTGAGGTAAAAAAAAGAATTTGCGCTAAATTTGAGTTGACCCTAATTTTTGTCGGCGAAACGAAACGAGAAGGAATCCCTGCGGCATAAAATATATTTTTCGAGCCACATTCGCGGCCTCACATTTAACTTTGCGAAATAATGAAGGTAATTCCAGGCTGCGGTGTAATCTCCCCGACAACGTCTCTGGCGCAAGATGCGTACTTTACCTAGTTTACAGTCGTATAAATGTACTTCTCCCACTCGGAGATTTTTCATTCGCCCAACAAATTCCGAACGGTTCGACGGAGAAACCAACGCAATGAAGGGCTTACTTCTGACGTTTTGCGTGTCCTCCGTGGCAGTGAGTAACTCTGCGATTCTGTTTTTAGTAATATAAATTTTTAGAAATTTCAAGTGTCGAGTGAATAATTTCAGGTGATTTTTTAAGGTACACATCCACGGTCACGTTTCTCCAGTGTCCGAGAGCTTTAAAGCATGCTTGGTTGAAAGCGGAATGACCAGAGGTACTTGTGTATTCAATAACTCATTTGAACGATCAGATAAAAATGTTGATATTCTGCATGTTGATTGATTAGGTGATTTTATCAACGCCTTGCAATCTAGCGACGACTCCAAAGCACAATGCATCGCAGCTTGCACCATGGAAAAGGAAAATTTCGTAAGTAAACGTCGGCCGACTTATCCGTAGAATCGAACGATGCTCCGCGTAAAAGTGCATTTTCAATTTTGCAGATGAAAAATGAAGATATCGACATAGATGCGATAATAGCGAAAATGGAAGACGTCACGCAAGAGATAGGCCAGCAGCAAATAACGAATTTGGTCACGAATTGCGCTGCGGAAGGTAATGAGAATTTTAAGATTAATTAACTATCAATTATTGTGAAACGTGGAATATAATTTTTTCTTCGTTTTTCAGCTCAAGATAAGAAGGGAAAATGTGGCATTGCGCATTCGGTGGTGAGATGTATTCACGACGAACTCAGGAAAGAGGGATGGATATAGAACGAAAAAACTGTTATAAAATTGTAAACGATTATCTGACTAATACAAATATTATTAATTTATTGCACATTTTATCATTGAGCAAAAAGCACCTACAGCTATATAACCTTTCAAAACCATCAAGTATCAATAAAACGATTTCGAAACAGCCTCTCATCCGCGCGTCGCTGCTTCCTCAAAACCAATAAATCAACTCATCAGACCCGACTAAAAATTCCGCCAACGCTCAATCGCCCCATCCTTAATGCGGCAATAACAATAAAATCCATTTCCCCGGAGCCGGTACATCCATATCCCCCCACCCGCAACGTTAACTTTCACTCCCAAAGCGTATACCCCAAGAGCGCGAGGCGAACAAACAGCCGACCGCCGCTGCAGCACACATCCTCGCATTTGCGCGCCGGCCGATTAATGGCAGACCGCAGAGCCGCTCTGGGACTGTACGGCTATCTCAATTCGCATTTAAAGCGAGCGAGAAAGGCGCCGCAGCCGCCGCCGAGGCACATCTGCCGCGCTCTCTCCCGAGCAACAAGTATATGTACCGCGCCGGGGATCCTGCCCTTTTCAATTACTCCGAGGGGGGGCTGACCAGAGTCCGAGCCGATGATTAAGGCCTCTGCGAGAGAATTTCGCCGATTGGAGTGCCGGCCCGTAAATCGTGTCCGCTCTTCATTTTTTTAAGGCTCCCCGCCTGCGGTACTTACGTAGATTGTGGCGCGGCGGCCGGGAGTTTACATTGGCGAGAAATTTATATGCTCTCTCGCTTCTTTTCGGAGTCGGGCGCGAAGCGAGAGAGAGCTTTTTCTGCTCTTTGCCGCGGGGTGGTCTCGCGGTCTGTCTTAATTTGGCGCGAGTCGCGACGATGAGTTTTTGCCTCGCTTCGCGGAAATAAACAGGGCTGAAAATCGGTGAGTTGTCGCTTTTGAAGTTAATGAGACGGCGCGAGGTTCGAGATACACACGGCTTCGGAGACTAATTACCGATTCTGGACGCGACTCTTTTAGCGGTGGCTCGTTTTTAAACCGGTAAGAGGGAAAAACGATGATTAACCTGTTTTACCGGGCGCAATTGAGTTTGCTAAGAATTTTTGCGCTAATTAGTGATGTTTCTGCAAATACACATTTCTGTAAATGAAACTAAATTTTGCTCGGAAAACAGAAGGAAAAAAGAAATCGCATAAGTAGAATAAAAATAGAATTACACGTTGACGTTTTATAGAATTTATATTTGGCCTTCTGAGGAATGGGCTAGATCCTAATCATTTTTTAAAATTTTCGCAAGAGTACAATCCTAAATCAAAACGAGTTTTAGTATAATTAATTATACCTAACATCATATTTTTTAATATTAAATACGGCGAGTTTCGCTCAATTGTTGTTTCTCAGCCGAGCACAGCGCAAAACCCCCGCGCAAGTGACCGCTTAGTGCACGCATTGCACGTACAATTTTTCTTTTCTTTTCTTTAACGAGATGCGAAAAACGCGCGGACGGGAACTAATTGAAGAAGGTCTCTCGCGCCATAGGACAAATCTCCGATCTCCTCTCGCGCCGTGCAAAACAGGTCTTTCAATAAAATTCCGACCGGAGCTTCAAAAATTTCGCGCGTCCTCGTAAATTCCAGCGCGCGGCGTCGTTTCTCTCGGCGTTGCCGTGCACTGCTTATTAAAAATACCTCGCAGTCGCGCCCGCACTGCATGAATCGTGCGCGCGCGAATCCCCGGAATAAAACACAATGAAGCAGCTCTCGCTCCTCCGTAAAATTCCATCTCCCCCGAAGCGGAACACGCACGAGGCACAATGCCGCGCTTCCCGCGGCGAGAGGCGAAGGACGACGCTTACGGCGAATTAATCCGTTCGCGAGCACGTCGCGAAAGAAAGGGAGAGAGCCGAAGGCGATGCTAAATTCAGTGTAAAACATGCGGATGACGCTCGAGGAGGAAAGAGCCGAAGGTCGAGCCGCGGTCAGCGCCACGCGGATATATGTGCGCGCGCGAATTTTTTTCGAAAGTGGACCGAGGCCGCGACTCGCGAATGAGCGCGCGAGATGTCGCGCTTTTGAGAGAGAGAGAGCGCGCGGCGGGGTGCGCTGCACCTCTAATTGCGTCAGGTTTTGAATGGGCTCGAAGGATTGAGAGCGAGGCTCGCATCGGTAATGCGGCTCTTGGGGGAGTGCGGGATTTAGTCCGCTTGAATTAGAATCGGAATGAATTTGAAAAATGTTGTGGAAGGTTCAAGATGGAATGGGATCGCGTTCGTTATGTAGTGTATTTTCTATTTCTGCTCTTATTACGTTGATGTATTACGAGGTTTTTCTTAATCGCAATGTGCAACTATTATGGCGAATTCTTGAATTTCCGGCTTGCAGAATTTCAATGTGAACGACAGTGACTAAGAGCTTGATTAATTTAGAATACACCGAAGGTTCTCGTCATCTACATTATAACACTTCAAGACAAGGCTTTCGCAATCGTACTTCCGATAAAAATCAAAACTCCCCCCGTTCGACGACGTTCTTCGCCGCGAGCCATCATATCGATTACATCAGCGTTCGAAAATTTCATGCTTCCTCGAGCCGAGCAAAGGCAGCAGACCAATAGACATTTATAAGCCCGGCCGGATTTTCCACCTTTTCGCATTTACGATTAAGCGCGTACAATGCTAACGCAAAGCTCCGCGGAATTGAGCTCCCGAGCTCAAGCTTGCTCGTATACCTTGCGCACACGCTCGCATGTATATACGCGGGGGAATCCCCGGATGTAAGCTCCCCTGCCGCTGCTGTTCCGTTCAAACTGTTAGGGCAGCCGATGCTCTCTCTCTCTCTCTCTCTCTCTCTCGCTGACGGCGCGTGTCTGCGTCGAGGTTCGTCGCCGTCGTTTTTTTTTCTGCTCATTTTTTTTTATTTCGAGCTGCTTACGCGTTGCTTTTATACTTACGGGAAGTAATTAATGATTCCGTTTCAAGCGACGTCTGGAGATTTTTTACTCCGACGTACAAAAAAATGCGAATAAATTGATAAAGTTGCCAATTACCGAGAGAAGATCCTTAGATCTCCCGAACGGGGCAAAGCTCCTTGGGAGCCGCCCCGATGGCGGGAAAAACCTATAAATACCAAAAGCGAAATACAAACCGACGAGTCGCGGAGACGGAGAAAGCATTAGAGACAAACTGAAAACGTAATCTCCCGCTCCTCGCAAAAATCACGAAGCAGACGCGCGCTCGGTCGCGTGCGCCGGCAACAATGCATTTTTAACGAGATTTCCCCCCCAACGGGCGAGCGCCAAAGGACGGGGCTCTCTCTCGGCACACTCGTTCTGAAAAGCCCGAGGAAAGAAGGAAAAAGGCCGCGGTCATTGTCTCGGCGCCAAAGGCATTTTTCCGCCCCCCCTCCTCCTCCTCTTCTTTCGACGGAGAGTCGAAGCGACGCACACCGCGAGAGCCTTCGTATAACGCGCGCAAAATGGAGCGCAAAAAAAAGCGGCGCAGGAAGACGAGCGAGAACTTTGCTCATTAGGCGGCCCGCCGCACTTTTTCTCTCCCTGGCCTACTCTCTCTCTCCGCGGCTTTGTGCGCGCTCTCTCTCTCGAAATGAACCGATTTTGTTTTCCTCCTCGCGATTCCGCATGTGGAGCGATATTACGACGGGAGGAAGGAGGATCGCTCGCGGAGGATTATCTAGTGCGTCGTTGTGATCGCGTTTAAAAGTTTGTATTGCACGATCGGGCGAGCTTTTGAGGTGAAGGAGATTTTAAGTAAGATTTTTTAGAGGTCGTATAGTGTTAGTGGAAGTATGCTTTCGTTTAAAGTTATAATTGCCACCACTTTACTATTATTAACTTTCGTGAAATCATCGTGCTATTGTGCTTGTATTCGCGGTCTTTTTTAAATGCTGCAAGTTCACGTTCGACTATGCAAAATCCATTAAGCCTCGTTATGATACAGTCGGTGTATCCTCAAACTCTTGTTTCAAAATTATTATTCACCTTTTTAATTTAATCGATGTTAGCGATGTATCATAACAAGCAGTCTTGTTTAATACGTTTTCATTCGATAAATAACACTAATCAACTTTTCGAGTTACAACGCAATTGCCCATTTACATTTCCTCAAAACTGTAAACCCTCCGCGATCGACGCGCAAATATATCCCACATCCGAAAGCAGCGCCGATCCGCAAAAAATCGATACATCCCGGCAACCGACTCCCGCTCCCCATCTTTAACTTGCCATTGAGAATCCTGAAGAGCGACCGGCAGCCTCCCCCGTGTTTTCCTTCGAATATCCACTCCCCCCCTCCCCCCGGCGGCCGGTTCTCGAAATAATCCGCGCGTAAGTCGCTAAACGCCGGCAATTTGTGCGCGCCGATCTGCCCGCGCGCACACACACACACTCTCGCGAGCGAAAACAATATTCCCCGACGCACTTTAAGTGAAATCCCGCCGAAAATACGCCCTAATGCATGGGGGGCCGCTTTGTGCGCGCGGATAAGTTTTGAAGCCCCGCGCCGTTATCGGGGGCCAGATTAGTCTGCGTCGACAGCCGGCCGACGATCGCAGGATTAGAGAATCCTGGACGTATAATGAGCTTCGCGCTGCCCGCAAAAGTTTCGTTTACGGTGAATGTATGGAGCTCTGTTGTGAATGGGGTTTATTGCAAATGGCATTGGATTGGTGGCGTGCTTAGCGTCGGCCTGTTACGATAATAATTACTCTTTTGTCGGTTACGTAATAGAGAAAAACAATTAGAGAAGGAAAAGTATTGATTTTAATACTCTATGTGAACGACACACTTATAACTAGTAACAGTAGAAATGAATTAGAGATGATAAAGAATAAGCTGAACCAAAAAAGACTGTTAACATAATAGTACCGCTTAGCGTCCCGCGCATTTTGTCAACGTATATTCATATAACTTAAAAAACTCACATTTTCTTGGTAATTGATGATTGATCTAGTTGATTCATTGATTCACGATTGAACTCATACTTACCTTTCTTAAGTAAAGAGTTAAAAAAAACCCCAAACTTTTTTATCAACAGACTGATTTTTAATTTTTAAACTTCCTTCGATAGATCAGCTATTTCGCATGATGCTTATCAACAATGATTTATAATAGTTAATATAATATTATTTTGTTAGTAATAAATCATACTGTAAATTAATTTTGTATATACAGAGTCGAAAAATTTTTAATAAAAGTTTTTGATACTTCAAGAATTTGGTGGATATCCCCAAATTAATGAACGTCGACAACACCAACATTGCAAATAATTCTGATCTTGACGACGTATCCTCCGAAAAACTTTATGAGGTTTTAGGATGCAAAATATCTGCAACAACGGACGAACCATTTGCTGTTAACACGACTATAGATAAAAAGCGGAATTCTCAGAATCGTAAGATTTTTGTTTAGATTACCTCATTTCTGTGCTTGATCTTTGATTATAACTAACAAAATATACTTTACAGTTTAATAAATAGCTATCACATACGCTGTGAATATATTGAGTAGACATCAAGTAAATTCAGCGGAAATAAAATGGACAATAGCTAAAAAGTCTGTAGATACTTGAAACAGACTGCATTATTATCCATTGCAAAAGATCTAAGATCACAAGTTGTTTACTGAGGAGGCTTTAAGCACCTGCACAATTAAAGGAAAAAGACGTGATAAACTGGGCCTAGATCAAGATGGGGTTAATGCCGTTTTGAGTAATTACCATAGAATTATTGATTCATTTAGTGTACACAAACAAATAATTAAAGTAAGTGCAAATAATATATATTTTACAGATTCTACTAAACTCTATGCGAAACAGAAGGATTGGCCGGATATGAGTTTCCAGAACATCATATGACAAGTCTTAGTCGACAAGTAGTTGAGAAGAAACAAACAATTGCATCAAATAAAATATTTAAGCAAGAAAAATGTTAATTATTTAAGTAT